>JARSSU010005465.1:0-21627 GCA_029619165.1 Eurosta solidaginis | reverse complement strand
GACGATCGAACACAAACAAGAGGGGAACGTGGTCGGGAAATAGTCGGGGTATTCGCGTACAAAGTATTAAAGACGCGAGTACCACTACCTTAAAAATTAAAAAGAAAAGTTAGATAACGCGACCCACCTACCAAACGACAGACATGTTAGGACACCCTAGGTTTTTTTCTTTTGGGAAAATGCGAGAAAATACGAAACCACCACGATCGTTGCCCAAACAAGACGACATGAAAAAAAAGGACAGGGGAGAGCGGAAGACACCCCGAGGCCACGTAGACACACTGGCTAACAAGAACCCAATAACACGAAGACAGTACGCCATGCCCCCAGGTCGCATGGTGGAGCAACTGACGGGGTTTAGTTGGTGGGAGGCATAAAAAGTTAGGAAATGAGGTGAGTGGACGACCCCAAAGCAACCAACGCGGGAATGCCTGGAGGGGGGGAGCAAAGACCACGGGTCTCCCCCCCTCCCTCCGAGACGGTCTCCCACGGTAAAAGCCCGTGCCAAAACAACCCCGGAAAGAGATCCACCACCCCGAACCCACCCCACCCCAACGCCCCCGCCCCCTACCCTCACCCACCCCAGAAACATTGTCACACGTACCAATCAAGACTCGCACCGAAAATCGGGAACGGCCGAAAAAAAAAACGAATGAGAGACTCCTAAGAAGGCGCTCGCACCACCCTAGAACACGCCAAAAAACAAAAAAATCAAAAGAAAAAAGAAAGAAAAACCCCCTCCCGACACCGACGATAGACCTCACCTCGTCCCACCCCTCCCCGCACCGCCCATCGCCTCCAGCAACTTACGCCCTACGCCCCCGCGACAAGAGACCCCCCCCACCCCACCACCGACCAACCCGAAAACGCGAGGAACGGTGAGATCGGGGATCGCGGACCCCGGTGAGCAGCGAAGACCAACCCAGCACCCCAGACGCGCTAATCGCCCACTGCCACCCCCCCACCAAATGCCCACATGCACAGCCGCCACCTGCCACTCACCCGATAACGCCCCGGCATCCGCAATCGTTTTACCAAAAAAAAAAAGCTCCTCTACGCGGGGGGGTTTAAAGCGCCCCTCCCTCTTTTCTCGTTTCTCTCTATCTGTGCTGTCTATGCGTGAAAAAATCAAGGGGTCTCGGGGGGGAAGGGTCCTGTTCTCTAGATCCGGGGGCATCGCCCGGTAGGGGCAGAGGAAGGAAGAGGGGACGGGGGGGAAAAGAGGGAGGGGGGAGGGACACCACGACGGCACAGCGCTTAAGACGGGTGGTGTGGGACCCCAGCGGACACACCCCCCCCCCCGCCCCCAACCGCTGTACTTTAAAAAATAAATTCAAATTTTAAAAGAAAAGTTAATATCTTTTACAGCATATATAGTATTATGCCACGATTCAACTCCAGTATGATATGGTGCAACAAAATACAAAATAAAAGAAAATTTCAAAATGGGCGTGGCTCCGCCCTTTTTCATTTAATTTGTCTAGGATACTTTTAATGCCATAAGTCGAACAAAAATTTACCAATCCTTGTGAAATTTGGCAGAGGCTTAGATTCTAGGACGATAACTATTTTCTGTGAAAAAGGGCGAAATCGGTTGAAGCCACGCCCAGTTTTTATACACAGTCGACCGTCAATCCTTCCGCTCGGCCGTTAACACGATAACTTGAGCAAAAATCGATATATCTTTACTAAACTCAGTTCACGTACTTACCTGAACTCACTTTGTATTGGTGTAAAAAATGGCCGAAATCCAACTATGACCACGCCCACTTTTTCGATATCGAAAATTACGAAAAATGAAAAAAATGCCATAATTATATACCAAATACGAAAAAAGGGATGAAACATGGTAATTGTATTGGTCTATTGACGCAAAATATAACTTTAGAAAAAACTTGATAAAATGGGTGTGACACCTACATATTAAGTAGAAGAAAATGAAAAAGTTTTGCAGGGCGAAATCAAAAGTCCTTGGAATCTTGGAAGGAATACAGTTCGTGGTATTACATATATAAATAAATTAGCGGTACCCGACAGATGATGTTCTGGATCACCCTGGTCCACATTTTGGTCGATATCGCGAAAACGCCTTCACATATACCTCACCCTCATTAATACCTTTAATTTGATACCCATATCGTACAAACACATTCTAGAGACACCCCTGGTCCACGTTTATGGCGATATCTCGAAAAGGCGTCCACATATAGAACTAAGGCCCACTCCTTTTAAAATACTCATTAACACCTTTCATTTGATACCCATATAGTACAAACAAATTCTAGAGTCACCCCTGGTCCACCTTTATGGCGATATCTCGAAAAGGCGTCCACCTATTGAACTAAGGCCCACGCCCTTTTAAAATACTCATTAACACCTTTCATTTGATACCCATATTGTACAAACGCATTCTAGAGTCAACCCTGGTCCACTTTTATAACAATATTCCGAAAAGGCGTCCACCTATAGAACTAAAGCCCACTCCCTTTTAAAATACTCATTAACACCTTTCATTTGATACCCATATAGTACAAACAAATTCTAGAGTCACCCCTGGTCCACCTTTATGGCGATATCACGAAAAGGCGTCCCCTTATAGAACTAAGGCCCACGCCCTCTTAAAATACTCATTAACACCTTTCATTTGATACTCATATCGTACAAAAAATTCTGGAGTCACCCCTGGTCCATCCTTATGGCGATATCTCGAAAAGGCGTCCATCTATAGAACTTAGGCCCACGCCCTTTTAAAATACTCATTAATACCTTTCATTTGATGCCCATATCGTACAAAATAAATTCTAGGGTCACCCCTGGCCACCTTTATGGCGATATCTCGAAAAGGCGTCCACCTATAGAACTTAGGCCCACTCCCTTTTAAAATTATCATTAACACATTTCATTTGATACCCATATCGTACAAACAAATTCTAGAGTCAGGCCTGGTCCACCTTTATGGCGATATCCCTAAATGGCGTCCAACTATAGAACTATGGCCCACTTCCTCTTAAAATACTCTTTAATACCTTCCATTTGATACACATGTCATGCAAACACATTCCAGGGTTACCCAGGTTCTTTTTACAACATAGTGATTTTCCCTTACTTTGTCTCCACAGCTCTCAACTGAGTATGTATTGTTCGGTTACACCCGAACTTAGCCTTCCTTACTTGTTCTTTTTGGAATTTATTTTTCTCTTATGAAATTTATTTAGTCAGAACATATGTAAATGAAAAAATTAATTTAACTTAGTAATAGAAAAGAAATTAAAAAAAATTATTAGAAATTGCGTTTTTACAACCCACTTTTAAAACCAAGGCATCACTGTGATGCATTTGCATGGCGTAAACATAATTGTGTGGGTTTTTTATTCAACCGTTTTAAAAAATGAAGGTATCACTGTGACACAATTGCAGATCGTAAAATTGTTTGTGTTATTTTTTTAAGCCACCACAAGACACAGCAGGTAGAATTGAAATTGCCCCTACACAAAAGGTCGACCCAAAGGGGGGGACATCAGAATTCGTTTTAGAGGCATGGTTCCTTCGGGAAAGTTTCTTATTTTGATCCCTATAATACGATTTTCGCAGAGCAATGACCGATTTTTAAATCGAACAGCCCTAATGGATATGTTTGTGCACGTGCTTATTTAACTTTACATAGGATAGGATAGATTAGGTGGTAGCTGCCCTGATCAGGATAGCTCACTTGGACAACACGAAGGTCCGTTGTGATACCACATGCACCAAAAATAACGGTGACTTAGATCTAGCTACTTAGAGAATCGTTGGGTAGCAACGATAAAGCTCCGAATGATACCGATCTCAACTTTGGATAAACCCTCGGGAGATCCAAGTGAGTCGCGACTGAAGTACTTTCGCCTAATTCTGGCAAAGGCTGGGCAATCAAGCATAAAGTGATTTGGTGATTCCACCTCATCATCCTCCATACAGCTGCAACAAGATGTTGTTTCCAGTATATTGAGATGTACCGCATGGATACCTATGGGACAGTGCCCTGTCAAAACTCCAATGACCATTGATATTGGAGCCTTAGTGAACCCAAGTACTTCGGCAGTCCTCCTGCCATCCACTTTCGGCCTGATAAATCTTGCTACCCTGCAAGAGGTGGTGTCCGCCCAACGTTTGCTGAGCTGACTCGAGGAGGAGGAGAAAACCACAGGTGGCCAGCGGAATCCCGAGGTCCCTACAGCCATTTTCATCCGGTTCAGTTGTACCGGACTAAGAGATCCGCTTGACAGTTACCCGGGATATCACTATGGCCCGGGACCCAGATAATCTTAATTGTAAAATAATTCGATGCAATCGCAAGTGAGGTCAGGCACTCCCAGACCACCCTCGATCGCACTGTAGTTAAGCTTAAGGCCTTGATAGCCGCTTGGCTATCAGAGTAGATGTTAAATTCCCTAACCGTAGTAGCACTGGATAGCATTCCATCCACCGCATCCTTAATCGCAGCAACTTCCGCTTGGAATACACTGCAGTGATCAGCCAACTTAAACTTGCGGCTTAAATTTAGCTCTTGGGTCTCCAGGACAGTTTCTGGTCCAAAACAATCCCCAAATATTTAACCCTATCAGAAAGTACCAACGGTACCCCTCCAAACGAGGTAGTTCTGAAATCGGGCAACTTATATCTCCTTGTGAAAAGAACCAATTCCGTTTTCCCGGGTTGACCGCCAATCCACATGATTCAGCCCACCTAGCCGCAGTATCCAGGTAGCCCTGCAGAACATCGCGCACGATGCCCAGAAATTTGCCTCTGACTAGAAGAGCGAAGTCATCTGCATAGGCAACCACCCGACAACCATTGGCTTCCAGCTCCACAAGAATCTCGTTGACTACCACATCCCAGAGGAGAGGAGATAGGACACCCCCTGTGGCGTACCCCTGCACACCTTAATTATGGCCCCTCCCCACTCCGCTGCGACAATTCTGCCGCATAGAAGTTTGTTAATAAATACAACCAGAGCCGCCTCGACTCCTAAACCAACCAGAGCTCTTTCGATTGCCCCCGGTAAGACATTGTTAAAAGCCCCCTCGATGTCTAGAAAGGTACCCAGAGCATACTCTTTGTGTTCTAGGGACCCCTCTATTTGCTTTACAATCGAATGGAGAGCCGTTTCCGTCGATCTGCCCTTGAAGTACGCATGCTGTGAAGCCGACAGTAACCCCTCGAGGTATCCTTTACCGTAGGTACAGTTCAATCAACCGCTCAAACGTCTTAAGAAGAAACGACGAGAGACTGATTGGCCTGAAATCCTTAGGTGATACATGAGAGCTTCTGCCGGCCTTCGGAATGAAAATAACCCTAACCGGGTGCCAAGATTTCGGGATATAGTTAAGCCTGGGGCAGTTAGTATAGATGATGGCCAACCAGCGGCAGAAAATCCCCAAAGACTTTTGAAGTTGCGCAGGAATGATTCCGGGCCCGGAGACTTATAGGGCTTGAACGACCCTATAGCCCAAGTTATTCAACTTTCCCGTATTGGAATGGCAGGCACTTCTGCATGGCCAACGACCGCCGACCATGCAGGCGAAGATCCCCGCGCAACTGGGACATCGGGAAAATGATTGTCCAGTAAAAGCTTTAGGGACTCCTCGCTACTCATCGACCAGTCCCCACCATCATCTCGCAGATACCCCAGCGGAGCGGGATTCCTAGAGAGTATTTTTCTAAGCCTCGCGGATCCATTGCAGCCTTCTACGTTTTCGCAGAAGCTTCGCCATGCATCTCGCTTGGCTATCCTTATTTCATATTTATAAATCCCCAGACTCACCTTATAGAGCTCCCAGTCCGAGGGTAATTTACTCCTCCTGGCTCTGTTGAAGAGCCGGCGACTGGACGCTCTTAGGTCGTCAAGAGAATCCGACCAACTGGGCGGCTTGCCCTTCCCCCCTGTAAATTTTCAATGGGCAGGACAGCTGAAAGGCGCTATTGCTTGCCGATGTGAAGTTTTCCACCAGAACGTCTGTCTCAGATTCGGACAGGTCCGAACTAACGGTAGGCGCCGCAGGCAATAGCTCTCCCAGCTTCCTACAATACAAGTCCCAGTTAGTACTTTTAGGGTTCCTAAAAGATATTTTACCGGGACGTTCTTTGTTCACCGAGAACTGAATATATCGGTGATCAGAGAAGGAGTGCTCGTTCAGAACCCTCCAGCCAGATATCCGACCTTCCAGTTCTCTACTAACCAGGGTGAGGTCCAGGATCTCCCTTACCGCAGTAATAGAAGTCGGGTCATTCCCCGCTATTACATATACAAAGTTCCTCATCTACAATAAAAGTAAATAAAGACTCACCTCTAGTGTTGGTATCCGAGCTTCCCCAGATGCTATGATGGGCATTAGTATCGGCACCGATGATCACGAAAACACCTCTCCGCCTTGCTTCAGCGGTGATTTCGCACAGTATCGCAGGTGGTGGTCCCGCTACGTCCCCGTGGGGCATGTATGCTGAGACCACCCACATTTCTTTACTGCCTCGCTCGAGGCAGACCGTGGTTACGTCAGCTTTGCTGAAATTAGAGAGAATAAAAGCTTTAATCTCTTTTTTAACAAGCACACAGGATCTAGGCCTACTTGCCTCCCCATGCAGCAAGGTGTTGGATTTCCAGTCCTTAATCCACAAATCTTAACTTACATACATATATGAAATATAACCTATCCCACATTTCAAGTTAGACCTAACTACGCACAGGGTGCAAAACAAATTCAAAATCGGTTTAGTAGTTTAGGAGTCCATCGCGGACAAACATAGTGACACGTGATTTTTATATATCAATATATATATTTGTTGACTAGAAATGGTTAAATAGGAAAAAACATAGTGACACGTGATTTTTATATATCAATATATATATTTGTTGACTAGAAATGGTTAAATAGGAATATATTATCCAAATTTCAATGGATTTAGAACGGCCTTTTTAAATTTTGATTCATTTTGTACTTTTGTTTTATTTCTTCCATAAAACTAATATTTGATAACCTAAAAATTTATCGAAGAATAAACAAAGGGAAAGTTATATACCTATATTCGTTTCCGCTTATGAAAAGGGTGTTTTGGGCCCTTAGCCCGACTTTGAGGACGTATTCGAAATTCAGGTATGCAGATTCTGTTTACTCTACTAGACCTAAAACTTGATGTCTCGCAAAGCATATATTTTCAATGTCATTTAGTGTAATTCATTGAAAAAAATTGTCGCGTCCATAACCATACTTAAGCTTATATCCACGTTTTAAAAAGATATTTCAGATTTTGAAAATTTACGGGCATTGGGTCTTTATTTTCGCTTTCTGTCTCTCATTTAAGGAATGTAAAATCTCCTTTTAGCTTCTTTAAGTTTTGCATACTTTCACAAGCATTAAAAATTATTTATATTTCTTGTCGGGTCCGAGCTTCATCATTTATCGTCATATATATGTGCATACTTAAATTTTTGAAGTACCCACAATTGGGCTTCAAATATTGTAATATCCGCTCAGTCCGCTGCTCATATTCTCTTTTATGCACGTTGAAATGAGTCCGTTACCAAGGACTTGCCCATTTTTATTTGCAAAGTGTGTTATTAAGTCGACACGTGTACAATAAATGTATTTTTAATGAAAAGTACAACGGGTAGACCTAATTAGTTTTATCTGTTTTGAGACGTGTAAATAAAAAAAATAAGATGTGAAATAACAAAAACACATCTAAATTGAAGTTAAAGCTACACAAAGTCAATCTCGTTATACTCAGCGTGCTTTGCACTTAGATTGTATTAACTTTGGTAACATAAGGGGCATAAACGAATCGAGATAAATATAGACTTCCATATATCAAAATGCTGAGGATGAAAAAAGGAATTGACCGTCTCTCTGTCGGTGCACACGATAACATGAGTAAATATTGAGAATAAAATATTGCAATTTGGATATAGGGGTTCCTTGGCGCTCATCTCAGATCCCTATTTAAAATCAACGAAATCGGACTGCAACACGCCCACTTTTTCGATATCGAAAATTTCGAAAAACAAAAAAAGTCCGATAATTCGTTACCAAAGACGGATAAAGCGATGAAACTTGGTAGGTGGGTTGACCTTATGACGCAGAATAGAAAATTAGTAAAATTTTGCGCGTGAAATTTCTAAAAATGTGAGACGTAGCATAACCTGATTAAGGTTCAGTTGGTTTTACTTATGACTATCAATAGAAATATGACGCGTCCAACGCTTTTATTTAATTGTCTGATCAACGCCCTAGATTGATAAGGAGTGTGATGACTAGTACCTAGGACCTACCTAATTATTTTCTAGCTTTTCGTATTTTTATTATTTCATGTAAGTATTGTTTTCAATAAAACCGTTTAACTTAAATTTTTTTTTAATTATTTTATTTTCAAGTTTTAAGTCTTTATTTAATTGCCTATTATTTCTCATTCTATTTAGTTCATTTAGTGACTCATTATTACAAGGACTCTTTCCTGACAATTTGTAACAACCCAAGTCCTCAATACATAATCCTTCCAAAGACTTTACTCGACTCTGCGCCACATATGCTTGTCCCTCTCCAACTCCAAAATATTTTGATGTCACTTCTACTGGACTGTATGCAATATTTGTTCCAAATATGAGCCAAATCGGGCATCATAGGTCGCTTTCTATTCATGTATGTATTATGTGTTCCAAATATGGACCAAATCAATCGGACCACAAATACGATTTTGTGAATATCTCGATCCTTGCGCCACCTAGCGGCGATTTTTTTTCACAGGTCGATTTCTATTCTTGCATGTATTATGTGTTCCAAATATGAGCCAAATCGGACCACAAATGCGAATTTTGCGAATATCTCGATCCATGCGCACCTAGCGGCGATGTTTTTTCTTATCATTCGCATTTCTATGGGTCTTGAGCTATTATGTGCAATTTCAAAGCTATGTAGCTCATCGGGAAGTTTTCACAAATTGCGAATTTTGCAATATCTCGATCACATAGCGCGGAAGCCTGCGGCGTGTTCACAGGCCGTGTCACCTTACTCAAGTAAATAAAACCGTTTAAAAATTAGCAAATCGGATGGCGAACACGCCCACTTTAAAAAATTTTATTTTTTAAATCAAATTTTAACAAAAATTGATATCTTTACAGTATATCGTTAGCTTAATGTGAAAATGTGCTAAGTCACTTTTTACGAATTTTACAGAGACAAAAAAAAATTAATAATTTTTAAAATATCTTTTTTTTTAAACTGTGAATGGGTATACGTTAGTTGCTGTAGAAGCTCTCAAAAAGATAAGTAAAAATCATGTATGCTAACCCAGCAGCTATTTTATGACTTAGCACAATTTATGCACTCAAAACAAATTTTTTCTCCTGACTTAGCACTTTTTACTCAATATGTTTCCCCATCACTCGTCCCCTAAAACTATATATTTCATAAAAAATACTATTTATTTGTCAAACTATTTCTAACGGTTCTGATCTGGACTCTTTTGCCGGATGGTGCGCAGACAAGAATTATTTTTAAATTCAAACAAATGCTGTGTTGTGTCTTATTCCATAAAGACAACTGCCACATACTTTACCTGCAAACTAAATGCTAAATCTCTTAATCGTTGTCAAGAGAGTAAAGACTTGGGTGTAATTTTTGACTCCAAACTCTCTTTTTCTAGTCACATTGATTTCGTTGTTTCAAAATTTGTTGCAATGTTTGGGTTCAGTAGACGTAATACCAGTGACTTAAGGACCCTATGACGTTGAAGGCACTTTATATATGCTTGGTCAGAAGTGGTATTGAATATTGCTCAATAATATGGAATCCTTTCTATGAATCTAACTCCTATAAAATGAGAAAGTTCCAAAAATTTTTACAAAATTGCTTTACGTATGCTTCACTGGCCAGACGGCCTCCCATCATATACCGGCAGTCACAAATTGCTTGGTCTTCAGGCTTTGCATGACAGAAGAACTTTTATCTCACTCATGCTTGCCAATAATGTAATAAACTTTAGCACGAATTGCTCTGATTTATCTACTTTGTTCATTCCATATATTCCACTGCGTGATTTTCGGCATAATAGATTATTTATCGAAATAACTCATAAAACGAATTATGCTATGAATGAACCTATAACTAGGACTATACATCTAGCAAATCGATTCAGTAGTGTTATTAATTTTAATAACAGCTTATATAAGTTTAAGCTTGAATTGTTTTCTATTTTTAAATAGTCTGTAAGAAAGCATGTAGTTATCGACATGTAAGAATTGAAGTAGATTATAGTCAGCGCAAAGCATTTATCATACACCAAAAGCATGTCTCAATTGGGTAAATCCAATTTCAAGGGGTTGTGTTCGCAACCCTATAAAGGGGCTGCCAGCACAATATATAGCTTCTCCAACCCAATTGTCAACTCACCTAACCGTGGCGAATCTTGTTTCATTGACACCCGAGGCTCTGGCGACCCCAAGTTCCTCATGGGAGGAGGGCGGTATGGCCTAGAAGGTTTAATGTGGTCATATAAATCGTTCCCGAGATGTTCGAGCTAGTAGTACCTTAATAGTGCTTTTTACCGTGAGGTACCGGATCTATATCCGGAAAAGGGATATCAACATCGGTAACACTGCCCAAAGCCTTCGGGAGTGTCTTTATAGTTAATACAACAACAACAACAAAGCACGTACTTTTAGACTGAATGAATGAAATAAATAAAATAGTGTAACGATTTTACTTGCAAATCCTCTTATTGCAACCTTCGGCTAAGTTCGATCACTAAACTGTTGAATAAATAACTCCAATAGGTAATAATGCAAAATGGCCTTCAGTAAAGTACTTCACAATAACACTCAAACTGTGCAACGAATAGCTTGCTTAATAACCAAACTGATTGATAGCTCAAATGAAACTCTACTATTCAAAATAATACTGCTCTTGCTCGCTAGATAGCGTCATAGTCGAAACTGCTTGACAACTCAAATCAAACTGAATTTCAGCGCCTCTACAATTGCCGTCTTTTATACTCTTTGATTTCAACCTTCGCATCTTCTAGGCGCTTCCAGAATCGACTAGTCCAGCAGCTCTCAAACTTCTCAGCTGTAACTACAATTGCAAAATTTTATAGTTTTTTCTCATTGCATACTTATAGGATATCTCAGATATATGGATGTGTTTGTGCATTGACTCTCCGCTGCTCGTATACGTACATGGTACATATGTGTAGACGCAATTATTGTTTTGGTTTATGTAGATACATAATGATTGATCTATGGATGTGAATTCACGTCACTGCTTAGCATCGACTTAGAGATGGCAGCACTCCTTAGTTTTGCTAATATTCGTAACAATAGAATGCGCGCACAAAGAAATGACAGCTGCATCACGCTGGAACCCGCTTTGAAAAAATCCAATTTTTTTGTGATTTCTATAACTACAAACGATGCAATTGATTGTAGTGAAATTCATTTTTTGTAGTTCTTATAGTTACTCCGAAAATATAATACATTGTGCGGAAACCAAGCAATTTAAGTAAATTTGGTTTTTTTCTTTTTGAAATACGTTTTAAATCGTTTGTAGTTTTTCATACGAAAAAAAATTTTTTTTGGTCCACAGGTTTCGGAGATATCGCTAACGCATCTCAAAAAACCAAGAACGCAGCAATTTGGAAGCACTAAGAGTACTTTTCCTATAACTACAAACGATGAAATTGATTGTAGTGAAATTCATTTTTTTGTAGTTTTTATAGTTACTCCGAAAATATAATACATTGTGCGGAAACCAAGCAATTTAAGCAAATTTGGGTTTTTTCTTTTGAAATACGTTTTAAATCGTTTGTAGTTTTTCATACGAAAAAAAATTTTTTTTGGTCCACAGGTTTCGGAGATATCGCTAACGCATCTCAAAAAAACCAAGAACGCAGCAATTTGGAAGCACTAAAAGTACTTTTCCTATAACTACAAACGATGAAATTGATTGTAGTGAAATTCATTTTTTTGTAGTTTTTATAGTTACTCCGAAAATATAATACATTGTGCGGAAACCAAGCAATTTAAGCAAATTTGGGTTTTTTCTTTCTGAAATACGTTTTAAATCGTTTGTAGTTTTTCATAGGAAAAAAATCTTTTTTTTGGTCCACAGGTTTCGGAGATATCGCTAACGCATCTCAAAAAAACCAAGAACGCAGCAATTTGGAAGCACTAAAAGTACTTTTCCTATAACTACAAACGATGAAATTGATTATAGTGAAATTATTTTTTTGTAGTTTTTATAGTTACTCCGAAAATATAATACATTGTGCGGAAACCAAGCAATTTAAGCAAATTTGGGTTTTTTCTTTTTGAAATAGCGTTTTAAATCGTTTGTAGTTTTTCATAGGAAAAAAAATTTTTTTTTGGTCCACAGGTTTCGGAGATATCGCTAACGCATCTCAAAAAACCAAGAACGCAGCAATTTGGAAGCACTAAAAGTACTTTTCCTATAACTACAAACGATGAAATTGATTGTAGTGAAATTCATTTTTTTGTAGTTTTTATAGTTACTCCGAAAATATAATACATTGTGCGGAAACCAAGCAATTTAAGTAAATTTGGGTTTTTTTCTTTTTGAAATACGTTTTAATTCGTTTGTAGTTTTTCATACGAAAAAAAAATTTTTTTTTGGTCCACAGGTTTCGGAGATATCGCTAACGCATCTCAAAAAAACCAAGAACGCAGCAATTTGGAAGCACTAAAAGTACTTTTCCTATAACTACAAACGATGAAATTGATTGTAGTGAAATTCATTTTTTTGTAGTTTTTATAGTTACTCCGAAAATATAATACATTGTGCGGAAACCAAGCAATTTAGCAAATTTGGGTTTTTTTCTTTTTGAAATACGTTTTAAATCGTTTGTAGTTTTTCATACGAAAAAAATTTTTTTTTGGTCCACAGGTTTCGGAGATATCGCTAACGCATCTCAAAAAACCAAGAACGCAGCAATTTGGAAGCACTAAAAGTACATTTCCTATAACTACAAACGATGAAATTGATTGTAGTGAAATTCATTTTTTTGTAGTTCTTATAGTTACTCCGAAAATATAATACATTGTGCGGAAACCAAGCAATTTAAGTAAATTTGGGTTTTTTCTTTTTGAAATACGTTTTAAATCGTTTGTAGTTTTTCATACGAGAAAAAAAATTTTTTTTTGGTCCACAGGTTTCGGAGATATCGCTAACGCATCTCAAAAAAACCAAGAACGCAGCAATTTGGAAGCACTAAAAGTACTTTTCCTATAACTACAAACGATGAAATTGATTGTAGTGAAATTAATTTTTTTGTAGTTTTTATAGTTACTCCGAAAATATAATACATTGTGCGGAAACCAAGCAATTTAAGCAAATTTGGGTTTTTTCTTTTTGAAATACGTTTTAAATCGTTTGTAGATTTTTCATAGGAAAAAAATTTTTTTTTGGTCCACAGGTTTCGGAGATATCGCTAACGCATCTCAAAAAACCAAGAACGCAGCAATTTGGAAGCACTAAAAGTACATTTTCCTATAACTACAAACGATGAAATTGATTGTAGTGAAATTCATTTTTTTGTAGTTTTTATAGTTACTCCGAAAATATAATACATTGTGCGGAAACCAAGCAATTTTAAGTAAATTTGGTTTTTTTCTTTTTGAAATACGTTTTAAATCGTTTGTAGTTTTTCATACGAAAAAAAATTTTTTTTTGGTCCACAGGTTTCGGAGATATCGCTAACGCATCTCAAAAAAACCAAGAACGCAGCAATTTGGAAGCACTAAAAGTACTTTTCCTATAACTACAAACGATGAAATTGATTGTAGTGAAATTCATTTTTTTGTAGTTTTTATAGTTACTCCGAAAATATAATACATTGTGCGGAAACCAAGCAATTTAAGCAAATTTGGGTTTTTTTCTTTTTGAAATACGTTTTAAATCGTTTGTAGTTTTTCATACGAAAAAAAATTTTTTTTTGGTCCACAGGTTTCGGAGATATCGCTAACGCATCTCAAAAAAACCAAGAACGCAGCAATTTGGAAGCACTAAAAGTACTTTTCCTATAACTACAAACGATGAAATTGATTGTAGTGAAATTCATTTTTTTGTAGTTTTTATAGTTACTCCGAAAATATAATACATTGTGCGGAAACCAAGCAATTTAAGCAAATTTGGGTTTTTTCTTTTTGAAATACGTTTTAAATCGTTTGTAGTTTTTCATACGAAAAAAATTTTTTTTTGGTCCACAGGTTTCGGAGATATCGCTAACGCATCTCAAAAAAACCAAGAACGCAGCAATTTGGAAGCACTAAAAGTACTTTTCCTATAACTACAAACGATGAAATTGATTGTAGTGAAATTCATTTTTTTGTAGTTTTTATAGTTACTCCGAAAATATAATACATTGTGCGGAAACCAAGCAATTTAAGCAAATTTGGGTTTTTTCTTTTTGAAATACGTTTTAAATCGTTTGTAGTTTTTCATACGAAAAAAAATTTTTTTTTGGTCCACAGGTTTCGGAGATATCGCTAACGCATCTCAAAAAAACCAAGAACGCAGCAATTGGAAGCACTAAAAGTACTTTTCCTATAACTACAAACGATGAAATTGATTGTAGTGAAATTCATTTTTTTGTAGTTCTTATAGTTACTCCGAAAATATAATACATTGTGCGGAAACCAAGCAATTTAAGCAAATTTGGGTTTTTTTCTTTTTGAAATACGTTTTAAATCGTTTGTAGTTTTTCATAGGAAAAAAATTTTTTTTTGGTCCACAGGTTTCGGAGATATCGCTAACGCATCTCAAAAAAACCAAGAACGCAGCAATTTGGAAGCACTAAAAGTACATTTCCTATAACTACAAACGATGAAATTGATTGTAGTGAAATTCATTTTTTTGTAGTTCTTATAGTTACTCCGAAAATATAATACATTGTGCGGAAACCAAGCAATTTAAGCAAATTTGGGTTTTTTCTTTTTGAAATACGTTTTAAATCGTTTGTAGTTTTTCATAGGAAAAAAATTTTTTTTTGGTCCACAGGTTTCGGAGATATCGCTAACGCATCTCAAAAAAACCAAGAACGCAGCAATTTGGAAGCACTAAAAGTACTTTTCCTATAACTACAAACGATGAAATTGATTGTAGTGAAATTCATTTTTTTGTAGTTCTTATAGTTACTCCGAAAATATAATACATTGTGCGGAAACCAAGCAATTTAAGCAAATTTGGGTTTTTTCTTTTTGAAATACGTTTTAAATCGTTTGTAGTTTTTCATAGGAAAAAAATTTTTTTTTGGTCCACAGGTTTCGGAGATATCGCTAACGCATCTCAAAAAAACCAAGAACGCAGCAATTTGGAAGCACTAAAAGTACTTTTCCTATAACTACAAACGATGAAATTGATTGTAGTGAAATTCATTTTTTTGTAGTTCTTATAGTTACTCCGAAAATATAATACATTGTGCGGAAACCAAGCAATTTAAGCAAATTTGGGTTTTTTTCTTTTTGAAATACGTTTTAAATCGTTTGTAGTTTTTCATACGAAAAAAAATTTTTTTTTGGTCCACAGGTTTCGGAGATATCGCTAACGCATCTCAAAAAAACCAAGAACGCAGCAATTTGGAAGCACTAAAAGTACTTTTCCTATAACTACAAACGATGAAATTGATTGTAGTGAAATTCATTTTTTTGTAGTTCTTATAGTTACTCCGAAAATATAATACATTGTGCGGAAACCAAGCAATTTAAGTAAATTTGGTTTTTTTCTTTTTGAAATACGTTTTAAATCGTTTGTAGTTTTTCATACGAAAAAAAATTTTTTTTTGGTCCACAGGTTTCGGAGATATCGCTAACGCATCTCAAAAAAACCAAGAACGCAGCAATTTGGAAGCACTAAAAGTACTTTTCCTATAACTACAAACGATGAAATTGATTGTAGTGAAATTCATTTTTTTGTAGTTCTTATAGTTACTCCGAAAATATAATACATTGTGCGGAAACCAAGCAATTTAAGCAAATTTGGGTTTTTTCTTTTTGAAATACGTTTTAAAATCGTTGAAAAACTACAAACGATTTAAAACGTATTTCAAAAAGAAAAAAACCAAATTTGCTTAAATTGCTTGGTTTCCGCACAATGTATTATATTTTCGGAGTAACTATAAAAACTACAAAAAAATGAATTTCACTACAATCAATTTCATCGTTTGTAGTTATAGGAAAAGTACTTTTAGTGCTTCCAAATTGCTGCGTTCTTGGTTTTTTTGAGATGCGTTAGCGATATCTCCGAAACCTGTGGACCAAAAAAAAATTTTTTTCCTATGAAAAACTACAAACGATTTAAAACGTATTTCAAAAAGAAAAAACCCAAATTTGCTTAAATTGCTTGGTTTCCGCACAATGTATTATATTTTCGGAGTAACTATAAGAACTACAAAAAAATGAATTTCACTACAATCAATTTCATCGTTTGTAGTTATAGGAAAAGTACTTTTAGTGCTTCCAAATTGCTGCGTTCTTGGTTTTTTTTGAGATGCGTTAGCGATATCTCCGAAACCTGTGGACCAAAAAAAAATTTTTTTTCGTATGAAAAACTACAAACGATTTAAAACGTATTTCAAAAAGAAAAAAACCAAATTTACTTAAATTGCTTGGTTTCCGCACAATGTATTATATTTTCGGAGTAACTATAAAAACTACAAAAAAATGAATTTCACTACAATCAATTTCATCGTTTGTAGTTATAGGAAAAGTACTTTTAGTGCTTCCAAATTGCTGCGTTCTTGGTTTTTTTGAGATGCGTTAGCGATATCTCCGAAACCTGTGGACCAAAAAAAAATTTTTTTCGTATGAAAAACTACAAACGATTTAAAACGTATTTCAAAAAGAAAAAACCCAAATTTGCTTAAATTGCTTGGTTTCCGCACAATGTATTATATTTTCGGAGTAACTATAAAAACTACAAAAAAATGAATTTCACTACAATCAATTTCATCGTTTGTAGTTATAGGAAAAGTACTTTTAGTGCTTCCAAATTGCTGCGTTCTTGGTTTTTTTGAGATGCGTTAGCGATATCTCCGAAACCTGTGGACCAAAAAAAAATTTTTTTTCGTATGAAAAACTACAAACGATTTAAAACGTATTTCAAAAAGAAAAAACCCAAATTTGCTTAAATTGCTTGGTTTCCGCACAATGTATTATATTTTCGGAGTAACTATAAGAACTACAAAAAAATGAATTTCACTACAATCAATTTCATCGTTTGTAGTTATAGGAAAAGTACTTTTAGTGCTTCCAAATTGCTGCGTTCTTGGTTTTTTTGAGATGCGTTAGCGATATCTCCGAAACCTGTGGACCAAAAAAAAATTTTTTTCGTATGAAAAACTACAAACGATTTAAAAACGTATTTCAAAAAGAAAAAACCCAAATTTGCTTAAATTGCTTGGTTTCCGCACAATGTATTATATTTTCGGAGTAACTATAAAAACTACAAAAAAATGAATTTCACTACAATCAATTTCATCGTTTGTAGTTATAGGAAAAGTACTTTTAGTGCTTCCAAATTGCTGCGTTCTTGGTTTTTTTGAGATGCGTTAGCGATATCTCCGAAACCTGTGGACCAAAAAAAAATTTTTTTTCGTATGAAAAACTACAAACGATTTAAAACGTATTTCAAAAAGAAAAAACCCAAATTTACTTAAATTGCTTGGTTTCCGCACAATGTATTATATTTTCGGAGTAACTATAAAAACTACAAAAAAATTAATTTCACTACAATCAATTTCATCGTTTGTAGTTATAGGAAAAGTACTTTTAGTGCTTCCAAATTGCTGCGTTCTTGGTTTTTTTGAGATGCGTTAGCGATATCTCCGAAACCTGTGGACCAAAAAAAAATTTTTTTTCGTATGAAAAACTACAAACGATTTAAAACGTATTTCAAAAAGAAAAAACCCAAATTTGCTTAAATTGCTTGGTTTCCGCACAATGTATTATATTTTCGGAGTAACTATAAAAACTACAAAAAAATGAATTTCACTACAATCAATTTCATCGTTTGTAGTTATAGGAAAAGTACTTTTAGTGCTTCCAAATTGCTGCGTTCTTGGTTTTTTTGAGATGCGTTAGCGATATCTCCGAAACCTGTGGACCAAAAAAAAATTTTTTTTCGTATGAAAAACTACAAACGATTTAAAACGTATTTCAAAAAGAAAAAACCCAAATTTGCTTAAATTGCTTGGTTTCCGCACAATGTATTATATTTTCGGAGTAACTATAAAAACTACAAAAAAATGAATTTCACTACAATCAATTTCATCGTTTGTAGTTATAGGAAAAGTACTTTTAGTGCTTCCAAATTGCTGCGTTCTTGGTTTTTTTTGAGATGCGTTAGCGATATCTCCGAAACCTGTGGACCAAAAAAAAATTTTTTTCTTGTATGAAAAACTACAAACGATTTAAAAACGTATTTCAAAAAGAAAAAACCAAATTTACTTAAATTGCTTGGTTTCCGCACAATGTATTATATTTTCGGAGTAACTATAAGAACTACAAAAAAATGAATTTCACTACAATCAATTGCATCGTTTGTAGTTATAGAAATCACAAAAAAAATTTGGATTTTTTCAAAGCGGGTTCCAGCGTGATGCAGCTTATTAAGTTTGATTGGATAACGGTTGGTTGTACATATATAAAGGAATCGAGATAGATATAGACTTCCATATATCAAAATAATCAGGATCGAAAAAAAATTTGATTGAGCCATGTCCGTCCGTCCGTCCGTCCGTTAACACGATAACTTGAGTAAATTTGAGGTATCTTGATGAAATTTGGTATGTAGGTTCCTGAACACTCATCTCAGATCGCTATTTAAAATGAACGATATCGGACTATAACCACGCCCACTTTTTCGATATCGAAAATTTGGAAAAACCGAAAAAGTGCGATAATTCATTACATAAGACAGCTAAAGTGACGAAACTGGTAGATGAGTTGAACTTATGACGCAGAATAGAAAATTAGTAAAATTTTGGACAATGGGCGTGGCACCGCCCACTTTTAAAAGAAGGTAATTTAAAAGTTTTGCAAGCTGTAATTTGGCAGTCGTCGAAGATATCATGATGAAATTTGGCAGGAAACGTTACTCCTATTACTATATGTCGACTAATAAAAATTAGCAAAATCGGAGAAGGACCACGCCCACTTTTAAAAAAAATTTTTTTTAAAGTAAAATTTTAACAAAAAATTTAATATCTTTACAGTATATAAGTAAATTATGTCAACATTCAACTCCAGTAATGATATGGTGCAACAAAATACAAAAATAAAAGAAATTTCAAAATGGGCGTGGCTCCGCCCTTTTCATTTAATTGTATAGGATACTTTTAACGCCATAAGTCGAACAAAAATTAACCAATCCTTTTGAAATTAGGTAGGGGCATAGATTTTATGACGATAACTGTTTTCTGTGAAAATGGGCGAAATCGGTTGATGCCACGCCCAGTTTTTATACACAGTCGTCCGTCTGTCCTTCCGCATGGCCGTTAATACGATAACTTGAGCAAAAATTGACATATCTTTAATGAACTTAGTTCACGTGCTTACTGAACTCACTTTATCTTGGTATGAAAAATGAACGAAATCCGACTATGACCACGCCCACTTTTCGATATCGAAAATTACGAAAAATGAAAAAATGCCATAATTCTATACCAAATACGAAAAAAAGGGATGAAACATGGTAAGATAATTGGATTGTTTATTGACGCGAAATATAAATTTAGAAAAAAACTTTATAAAATGGTTGTGACACCTACCATATTAAGTAGAAGAAATGAAAAAGTTCTGCAGGGCGAAATAAAAAACCCTTAAAATCTTGGCAGGTATTACATATATAAATAAATTAGCGGTATCCAACAGATGATGTTCTGGGTCACCCTGGTCCACATTTTGGTCGATATCGGAAAACGCCTTCACACCACTCCCTTTAAAAACTCTCATATCGTACAATACTCATTGTAGAGTCACCCTGGTCCACCTATAGAACTAAGCCCCAACGCCCTTTAAAATACTCATTAACACCTTTTATTTAATACCCATATCGTACAAACATATTCTAAAGTCACCCTGGTCCACCGTTATGGCGATATCTCGAAAAGGCGAACACCTATAGAACGAAGGCCCACTCCCTTTTAAAAATACTCATTAACACCTTTCATTTGATACCCATATCGTACAAACAAAGTCTAGAGTCACCCCTGGCCACCTTTATGGCGATATCTCGAAACGGCGTCCACCTATGGAACTAAGGATTACTCCCTTTTAAAATACTCATTAAACACCTTTCGTTTGATACCCATATCGTACAAACACATTCTACAGTCACCCTGGCCCACCTTTATGGCGATATCTCGAAACGGCGTCCACCTATGGCACTAAGGATTACTCCCTTTTAAAATACTCATTAACACCTTTCTTTGATACCCGTACTGTAGAAACACAATTCTAGGGTCACCCTGCTCCACCTTTATGGGGATATCTCGAAACGGCGTGCCACCTATGGAACTAAGGATTACTCCCTTTTAAAATACTCATTAACACCTTTCTTTTGATACCCATATGTACAAACAAATTCTAGGGTCACCCTGGTCCACCTTTATGGCGTATCTCGAAACGGCGTGCACTATGGAACTAAGGATACTCCTTTTAAAATACTCATTAACACCTTTTATTTAATACCCATATCGTACAAACATATTCTAAAGTCACCCCTGGTCCACCGTTATGGCGATATCTCGAAAAGGCGAAACACCTATAGAACGAAGCCCACTCCCTTTTAAAAATACTCATTAACACCTTTCATTTGATACCCATATCGTACAAACAAAGTCTAGAGTCACCCCTGGCCAACTTATGGCGATATCTCGAAACGGCGTCCACCTATGGAACTAAGGATTACTCCCTTTAAATACTCATTAACACCTTTCGTTTGATACCCATATTGTAGAAAACAAATTCTAGGGTCACCCCTGCTCCACCTTTATGGGGATATCTCAGAAACGGCGTCCACCTATGGAACTAAGATTACTCCCTTTTAAAATACTCATTAACACCTTCTTTTGATACCCATTGTACAAACAAATTCTAGGGTCACCCTGGTCCACCTTTGTGGCGATATTTTGGAAACGGCGTCCACCTATGGAAACTAAGGATTATCCCTTTTAAAATACTCATTAACACCTTTCATTTGATACCCATATCGTACAAACGCATCTATAGTCAACCCTGATCCACCTTTAGGCTATACCCTAAATGGCGTCCACCTATAGAACTATGGCCACTCCCTATAAAATACTCTTTAATGCTTCATTTGATACAATTCCAGGGTTTCCTCGGTTCATTTTCCTACATTGTATTTTCCTTATGTTGTCATCATAGCTCTCAACTGAGTATGTAATGTTCGGTTACACCCGAACTTAACTTTCCTTACTTGTTGTTGTTGTTTTAAATAGCCGAAAAAGCTCTTTAGTTAGCTGAATTAGCTCTACAAAATAACAAACGAATGTATTTACTGATATTCTAGCGAAATGAAATTACGCATTTTGCTATGTTTTTAAAAACAAAATTTCTTTGCAATT
>JARSSU010005464.1:0-157294 GCA_029619165.1 Eurosta solidaginis | reverse complement strand
ACTGCTAAATTACAGCTTGCAAAACTTTTAAATTTCCTTCTTTTAAAAGTGGGCGGTGCCACGCCATTGTCCAAAATTTTACTAATTTTCTATTCGCGTCATAAGTTCAACTCATCTACCAAGTTTCGTCGCTTAGCGTCTTTTGTAATGAATTATCGCACTTTTTCGGTTTTTCGAAATTTTCGATATCGAAAAAGTGGGCGTGGTTATAGTCCGATATCGTTCATTTTAAATAGCGGTCTGAGATGAGCGCTCAGGAACATACATACCAAATTTCATCAAGATACCTCAAAATTTACTCAAGTATCGTGTTAACGTGACGGACGGACGGACATGCTCAATCAAATTGTCAATCCTGATTATTTTGATATATGAAAGTCTATATCTATCTCGATACTTTATATATGTTACAACCAACCGGTATCCAATCAAACTTAATATACTCTTTGAGCTCTGTCTCAACTGAGTAAAAAAGACGTGAGTAGCAAGTGCCCATGAATATCGATGTGAACATACAGTTGTACGTCTGGAGAACATAACTTTTGAAACATTAACTAGAGCAGAGGTAACAGTGCAATCTTAAACAGAAACAAATAATTTCGGTATTTTTGAATACTATCATCGGTCTCTTATCGATAACATAGATATCAACAAACAGGGCCGTAGAGGGAAAACTCCGGGCCCGGGACTAAACAATACGGGCCCCCTACAAAAAATCACTAACACATTTGATTAACTTGAATTAATGACGTGTCATTCATGAATCATTATTGATTGATTACATGAAAAAAAATTGTTGCCACATCAACTAAATGATTTTTTGGGCTAAAGAGCTGACAATAAAATTAACACAGAATGTTTACTATTTATACTATTTTATTGTAACGTAGAAATAAAATTCGCTTTTACAGCCACATATTGTTTCAAATAATCTTTCTAGTTATTTGGTAACATTTAATACATTTCTGATAAATTTAATGATGATTATAAGTTTTAATTATTCAATATAGAAAGTACGGATATCAAGAATGGCTTTACTTGCTTTTTCGCTGAAAAATTTTTATAATAATATCAAAATTTAACTGTCTTGCCAAAACGGATTCAACACAAAGCGTGGCAAGTTCCGAAACTCGCTCTTGAGATGAACACGATCTATGAAAGTTTTGATTCTTGAAAGGACGCTGAAAGAACGTTCTGCACTAGCAACAGTGACAGTATAGTGCAAAAGATACGTAAAGCAACACAAATGTTTGGGGAAAATCGTATACAGATTTTGAAGATATGTAGACGGGATTTTAGCAATTCCAATGGTGACAGACCTTTAGCAAAATTTGCTTCGTAAATGTGTTTCAAGTGAATTATTTCGCATTCTAAGCTTCGAGAAATGTCCGACTTGTATTTTTCGATAAAATTGCTGCGCTCGCCAGAACCGTAGTTTCATCCATGTCTTCAAATGGCCACAAAAAGGAAAACGTCTCGCTCAAATTTTCTCATAGCTGCAAATCGTTCAGTAGTGCCAGTGATTACCGAATCAATGACACCAGGAATGTATTGTTTTTAAATCAGACTCTGAATCATCCGTAATCATCTCATTTAAATTATCTTAAGAACGTCTTTTGGATTTTCTCTTTCGAATGTTCGGAAACTAAACATTCGTATAAAATTAAATATAAAATTGAGGATGTCAAGGAGCTTGGCGAAACGTAGTGTGATATTTTTTAGAAAAAGTACGAGTTTTTACATGGACTAACTATACTAGACCAGCAAAGCCTAATAAAATCCACATAAATTCCAAACTGGTCAGCAAAATATTAATAAGTTTAGAATTGTTTCCCATTGGTTCCTGATAAACTTAAATCAGCTAATAGGCATCTAGATGTCGGACCTCAACAAACTATGGTGGCGTCTCTAGCTTGGAGGACCACGTTTCTTTATTAATGGTAGCCACTATTTTGAACCAAATTAAGGACAGCAAGATGCATTGGAACTTGTTGATGTACTTGAGAATGCCAGTAACATCTCCGTATGCTCGCACAGTCAAATTTAGCTTTTGGCTGAAAGACTATGAAGAGAGCTCGGTACATTTTTTATAGGATGTCCCATCGTTGTGGAGTGCTGCTCAAAATAGTAAAACATTTTTGTACAAACTCCGAAGAAAGTAATTGCAGCCGTTCAACATTCTGCAGCATCAAGACCATATAAATGAGACTGTGGGTTGCACAAGGCGAGTAATCAGTATTCGAGTTTTGTCGAGAATGTGACGTTGTGCTCCGTTGTAAGCTCATTTCATATTGGCGCCGCTATCGTACCCTTGTGCACGGCAATCTTCAATAAAGTATGGCAAATTAGATCAGCGATTTTCTAACCAGTTTTTTGGTTACAATTCACGAAAGCCAAAAACCGTTCTTGAATTGTAAATTTGTTGTTTTCGAATTGAAAAGGAGTTAGCGCAAAATGAACGTAGTCAACGTGACTAGCATCAGGCATAGCATCAACGTTAATAGCAAAATACTTGGCTTTCTTGCCTTGATCTAATATAGTTTCCCTCACGTACTTTGCACAAATTTCTATAAACTCGTTCTGAATGTCTGTGAAAGATAGTGAACTTGTAAACATTTGTGCTGCTGTTGTGAAATCCTAACTTTCTCCAAAAGATCTCTAAGTATCGGATCATATTGGCTTATGAGATCTTAAATGCCCAAAAAATGTTCATCGTTTCGTTTACCAAAATATATACTTTCGTCTTTGAAAGCTAGGCCTCTTTCACCCAAAAATAAAATAATGTCAAAAATTCTATATAAAATTTCTTTCCACTTTTGAGTTTCAGTGATTAGCTGGTCATTGATAAGTGTGTCAATTGTAGCCTCCTTTTGAATTAGATTCAGGGCCATTTGTTTGGTGTTTACGTCTGCACCGTCTAATCAGGTGTTTGCTCAATGTATAACATTTTATGTGATCTTGAGTATTTTCGTGTGATGGCAGTTTATCGTATAGCGTCTTCCATACCTGGCATTTCGAATATCTGCAGAACAAATTTTAGGTCGATTTAAAGTATTGGTGCTTAAAGACGACATGGTAGGCAATAAAAAGCATTTCTACTGGCACTCTACACTAACCAGTCACGCTCCACTTTCTCTCCATTTGGCAAGATCTTGTTTAACAACGAGGAAGGAAATGCCTCGTCATGACAATCACGTGGAAAAATAAACAGGTCACTTTTGATGATCTCGACGAATTATTTCGTTGACTTCTTCAGATCGCAAAAACTCATTATTCACGGTACCGATATCGTAGTCGTTTAAATAATCTAGACTTTGATACAGAGTTGGTGGTATTGCTGGAAGACTTTTTGAAGATGAACCTTCATCAGTGTCACCACGAAAATTTTACGATTTCGGATTCATGTAAACATACATTTTTGTTTGATGTTATTATTGTCTCCTCAGGCCCAGGCAAAAAATCATTATCAATATTTGTTGCTTTTGAAATTCGACTTAAAATTTGCACATGGAACAACTAAAAACTCTCCTGAATTAAAAAAAAATATCTTAGTACCTCTAAATCGCGGGCCCGCTGAGAAACCCCGGGCCCGGAGGAATCCCCCCCTCGTCGACAAATTTTTGTTTTGTTATCGGTTTGTTATCGCCAAGTCATCGGCTTCTTATTGGTTTCTCATCGGCTTATTATCGATAAGTGACAGATGTGTCATCGAATTTATACTAAAGTTATTTCGGTATCGTTTTACAACAAAACGTTTGATCGTTGTTGGCAAATCGATAATACGCCGGCGGTAAACTGGTAACGCTCCGATAAAAAATCGATAACATTTCAATCCAATGGCAAATCAATTATGATAACATATGATATTTAACTGAAACATGTTTCCTAAGGAATCGATAAACCGATAACTTATCGAACAACTATGTTATCGATAGAAAACCTCCAATTCCTATTTCCGTTTTGGTTTCAGCTCTATTTTCCTTTCAGGTTTGTATTCCGTATCGGTTTCAGTACCGAATTCGGTTCTGGCGTTTGCCTTGGATTCGCTTATGGTTTCTGTTTTGGCCTCTGTTCAGGTTGGGTTCTGCCCCGGGTTCGTGTTCGTTTCCTTTCTATTCCTTCCCGTAACTTTACTTTAATTGCCCTGACTTGCCTTCATTTGTTGTCTAATTTCGCTCATACCACGTAAATTGTTCCCACATTATGCTACAGTGTAATTACTATACTTACGTTTACGTTCTGTAATCCCCTATACAGGCATAACAAACCCATACACTACGCCTCATGCAGTGAGCAAAGATGTTTACACATCAAAAACTTGTTTAGCTTTTGATTACAAAAACTAATGCGAGATCAGAGCAAAACTGAAGCCAAAAATGATTTTAAAGGAGTGAAAGCTTTCATAAACGGGTCGTTTCTTTACAGGGGTTCGGCAAGTCCTCCGATCATCTCTCTGCCATGAAACGCTACTCAAACCCATGCATCTTCTTCAGTAGATATGCCATTCGGGGTCGGTCATAAAGGATGTACTTCCGCCAGGGACGTATCCAGAAAATATTTTCGACTAGGGTGGACGAGGGCCAATGTTCGCTTTCATAATACTGATTTTGTAAGAGCGTTAAATCTATATAAGAAAATGAGGAAACATATTTTTAGAATACATTACAGTTTAATACTGTAACTAGTGTTGCCACAGCCAAAAAACTTATCAAAACCTACATAGAAGCATTAGCAGTTCCTGCAGACGTTGTTCTGCTTTTGTTCACTACACAACTTTTAGTCAGTTTTTACCTCTAACTCTCTTTCCCTCTCTGTCCCGCTTTTCATGTCCTTTTATTCATTTCTCTCTCTTCGTCTCTTCCTACCTCTCCGCCTATTCCCTCAATTCTTTTTTCTCTACTTCCCTCACCTTCTCCCTCCCCCGCTCCATATATCCATACCACTTTATCTTGGTCTAACTCTCTTTCTCCTTTCTCGTTTTTTTTATCTCTAGTTATTTTTAATCCTCTCCATCCCTTATTCCCAGTCCCAGTCCCTTCCCAACTCCCATTCCTACTTCCATTTTCCATAAGGGTTGTATGTATTTTTGAAAGCTGTTTCAAGCAAAATTGTGTAAAAAAATAAATTTAAGGGTAGACCTCTTTCGATTTTGGGGTATGGAAAATAGATAAGATACGATTCTCAGACCTACTCAATATGCTCACAAAATTTATGAGAATCGGTCGAGCCGTTACGAAGGAGTTCAACCACTAACACTGTGACAGTTTGTCAATCACAGGCATTAAGACTTTTACTAGGTTCAAACACACACCAAATTGGCAATTTATACTATTTGGGCAATTTATTACGCAATTTATCATATAATAAATTATAATAATAAATTGCCAATTTAAAACAAATTGCGTAATAAATTGTTTCAAGCTGCAAATACAACCTTGTAAAGTGTGTTTATTGAGTAGATTTCAACGTCAGTTGCGCATGGCTGAACTATATGGTTGGCTCATCTCATCAGCTGATTTTATGTCTTTCATTTCACTGGAGTAGGGATTGTCAAAAGAAGATGGCAAACTCAAATGAAACGAAAACATTGAACACATTTTCTTACAACACACAAAAATTTCAAAGTTTTATGTTTTCATTCCATTTCATTCGCCTAATACCAACACGCACATTTTGACAGTCTGAACAAAGGTATGTTATTGCTGTAGAGATGCGCCAACCAGCTATCAAATTACTATTGTGTAAGCTAAATCGAGTTGTATGAACAGCACTCAATTCAAATCGAAATTTCCTCAATTTATTTTTCTGTTTGAACATAGTATTTCAGCGAACATTATTTTTGTGATACGTTGTACGTTGCAATCATGTGTCCGTCAGTTGAGTTATAAAAGATTTGTTCTCTGAACGGCGAGTTGAGCCAACTGCCAAATGAAATAATTATCCTTAAACTTAAAGGAAAACAGACTTCTTAAATTTTTCTCCATTACATCAAGAGGGAAAAAATTTATTCATAACCAACAACTTAAAAGGTCAAAGAACTGTCAGATAGCCGAATAAACACGTTGAGCGAAAAAAATGTGTAGTAAAGTACCAACCGTGAGTGGATTATAATACTCAATGGTGCGTTCGGAAAATTATTGTCCCCCGGGACCTTGCAAACTTCAATTTTAAACATTCAATCAAAATACCAAAAGTACGATTTAAAATTCTTTGGGTTTATCCCATGAAATGCAAAACAAATCAGATTTCTGTTGGAACTGCGAATTTTTAGAAATTAACATAATCAGTATATGAACCACCCTTTTTATGTATACATACATACTTACAAATGTACATATTTAACAACATCTCTATCTATTGCAACAATTAAAATCGTTATACAATTTACAATATCTCTTGGTGCAACCATTGGTTAAGCGTTTGGCCTGTAAGACAGTTTGCGAAAATAACAAAGCATCTTCCTATAGTTATTCCAAGTCGTACGCATTTTTTTGCTTTCTGCCAAAAAGATAGTAAATTCTGAGTTTTTATGACTTTCGACATACCTACATATTTATCGATTGCGTAAAGTACAGACTTAAACAGTTTGTGGAGCTCCATAAAATCGTGCAAACTTTGCAAATTTGCCAATATAAAGCTTCGTAGGATACAAATTCACAACAACACAAAATCTAACGTCTTTACAGAAAAAATACAATTTAGGTAATAAAATTTAATACAGTTGTAATGTGGGTTTGCTGTTTTGGTGACCTTGAAAACTTCCAAGTGATAAACAAAACACTTTCTTTACGTTGGAGGATTAATGAGCTTGCATCTCCGCTGGTGATGGCAAACCCAAGTTGAAATGAACCGGTGTTCTGAGATACTAAAATAATCATATACATATGTACCTACAATAGATTTCAATTGATTATACGAATACGGAAGCCACAGCAGAGACCGGATCAGTAACATGTGTGGATGTGTGAGCAGGTTAAACTGGTGGATATCCGAACTCTTCAGCTCGGTTGCTATATGGCTTGGTGTATATTAAATTCTACATGGGAGCCAAAAACAAGGTTTTGATAGAACCTAGCCAAGTAGGGTGTATAGCAGCATTCTATGGTTCAGAGCCCTTCTGTGGACTAAACAAAGGCACAACTAATAGGGAAACCATTTTCTACCAAAAACTTTCCTCAAACAAAAGAAAGATTTAGGAACACCGAATTTATTTAAAAATCTTACGCGGAATGATGGGCTAAAGCAAAACCCATGATGTCTTAATCTAATAAACAGAATACGCAAAACAACCCTAGTTTTCGGTACCAGTTTCAATTGCTATAAGCAGTCTTTAAGACATCAACTTAATTAAAGGCAAAGCATTAATTCAGATTCATTGAAAAAATAAAATTGTTTATCTAAAATAAGTGTAATGTGCGTATTTCTTTTACTGGCCTTAAATTGAGCAATTTCAATCTTCATTCAATTAAGTAATTAGAAGCGGTCGTTAGTATGGATTTCGTTACATATTAATGAGTTTACTCTATGGGTGAAAAAATTAAAAATAACTAGGCGCTTAAATGATGCCGTATTAAGCTCTGACGTACCAATATTACGTTGACGTTTTAGAATTTTACTTCCCTAAACTGAATGATTATGATACACTAATCTAAAAGAAATAATTTAAGCGCGCACTTTTGACTCAAACAGATACGATACGTGATCAATTTGACGGACAAGGAAGAAACTGACAGCAGAGTTAACTGTGTTTATTTTAGTGTTAAACGCCAGATAGACTACGTATCAGTTGTCACATCCGTTATGCTTTGCCAATTTTCTACTTTTCAAATGTTTCAACCACTCCCCCTGCGGGTTAGGGGCTGTAAAATTTGTGCGCGGTATGTATACCGAACATAAAGGAGCATCATAATACCATGTAGCTGATGGCCGTCATCTTATTTGTGACGCTTATAAATATGGCTAACCAATCCTAGAGTGGTGTTTACTCAAAGGGAGCAGTGTGGACTTGGTGTATCATCACGGTCGTTAAAAACTATACCACGGGGAGCAGGACAAGCCAGTTCTGACCTGATAAAATGTATTGCAGACGCTTGTATACAGGTCTTGTTCTGACGTGAGGATTCGGATGAATGTTGTTGTTGTAGTTGTATTAACGATAAAGAAAATTCCCGAAGGTTTTAGGGAGTGTTACGCTGTTGTTGTTGTTGTTGTTGTGGCAGTGCTTCGCCCATCCAATAGGTGCGACCGATCACAAATTGTCAACAATATCCCCTAACGAGAGTCCAAGGAAACTTGCTGTTTCAACAGGGGTGGACCATAATGTGAGGGGTATTAGAGGCGTTGGTTCCACATTATAATTAAAGAGATGGTTGGTGTCATGTGGCATTGCAAGCAGGGCATATATTTTGTATGTCGGGGTTGATTCTGGATAAGTAAGAGTTTAACCTGTTACAGTATCCAGATCGAAGTTGAGCTAGAGTGACTCACGTTTCCCTGGGAAGTATGCGTTCCTCTTCCGCAAGTTTTGGGTACTGTTCTTTGAGTACTGGATTTACCGGGCAATTCCTGGCACAACAGTCCGACGCCTGTTTGTGGAGTTCACTGAGGAACTGCTTGTGTTTTTTTGCTTCATACGGCTGAGTTTTCAGGTGCCGTATTTCCTCATAATGATTTCGGAGAGGACTCTTAAGCCCTGGGCGGTGTTGGCTCATCAATCAGATGTCTGTTGGGATACCCAGGTTTCTGGGTATTCAACAGGAACTGTTTGGTTAGCATCTCATTTCTCTCCCTGATGGGGAGTATTTTCCCCTCATTATGTAGATGGTGTTCTGGGACATAAGAAGACAGCCCGTGGCAGTTCTAAGCGCAGTATTTTGGCAGGCCTGTAGCTTCCTCCAGTGAGTAGTTTTTAGGCTTGGCGACTATATAAGGGGACGCGTAGCATGCAATCGGCTGGCCAATTGCTTTGTAAGTGGTAATGAGCGTTTCTTTGTCTTTTCCCCAAGTACTGCCAGAAAGGGATTTGATGATTTTATTACGGCTCTGGATTTTCGGTACAATTGCGGCTGCATGCTCACCAAATGAGGGAGTTTTATCGATGTTGATGGTCCTTTGTCGGATACAGATCCGGTACGTTCCGGTAACAAAGCACCATATGACCACATTAAACCTTCTAGGTCATACCGCCCTCACCCCCTGGTTCCAAGAGGAACTTAGCATCGTCAGATCCTTGCCTGCGAAACATGTGTATGATACACTCATATTTGTAACAGAATTCCCCTCGCGTAAGTGAGGTTGACAATTGGGATGCGGAAGCTTTGAAGCTATAAAGCTTTGTATTGCGCTTATCAAACCCCTTGAATCCCAATTCGGATTAATCGGGGGGGTGGGGTTGTGGTTTCATATCGTAGTATGGGAGTTTTGGGCTTTTGCCTTCCACTTTTCCTTAATGCGATGAATTCACTTAAGCAATACCTTCTTCGTTGGAAAGTTGGCATATAGTTTACTTTGGTCCGCTCACTAGGTTTAACTGCCTCTTTACTAAATAAGCATAAATACTTCAAAGATTCTTCTGCGAAGATCAATTAAAAGGTTGATAACATCCCAAAACTGTGACCCCATTGTTTAGCCCGTTGTAACCTGTTGAGAAATTGAAGATAAAGCAGATGCCCATCGTTTGTGGATAACAATTGACAATTATAAGAGTAGGCTTGGGCTCACTACTCTTTTTGAAATGCTTGAAACTGCGTTCGACTATGCTTACCGATGGCATCTGATCCAGAGTAAGGGCTGAATTATGTATAACGCAACGAGCAATTTTTTCTCGTGTGAAACAAAATTCCTATCATATAAGAGCATTCATTCACTTGACAGAGTGACAGTAAACCCTAAAATTTTTGGTATTATATAGTGGTGACTGTGAGTGACTGCGACGCAAAGTGTCACGGCGTCATACATATCTGGTGGTTTATGTAATCAGTACCTGTTATTAATGAAGATGTACCTTTTATAGATGATGCAGAAGTAGTTATTTACAGCGAACGGACATTTCAATCATGATGTGTTGGCAAGGTTTAATCATATTCCCTTAATAGTGATGCAGGTTTTATCCTGGTGCTCAGAACAAGTTGTTCACATCCCTTAATACTTGTAATAAAATTGTAGAACTGTATCATGTAACTGATTAGCCCTAGCATTAGAATATGTACAGCGAATTATCTGTGCTTGGAATGAGAATAGTAATAAATTCAAGTGAAGTTGCCTTCCAACCGAATGTCATTATACTTAAAATGTGGGAGCGTGGGTAGACTCCACATTATACCAAGGTAAGAAAATGTGATCGAAACACCCGATTACAAAACTAATGATTAGGCCACGAAGTGTTAAGGTCACGCAACATGGACCAGTGATCATGCAATTTGATCCGTGTTTGACACCGTGGGGTTGAGTATTCCATGACAGGTACACACGTCAAAGCAAGTTGAATAATACTTCAACCACGTCACATATGGTGCACTTTATTGTTTTGCCATTTATAGTAAGTAAGCGTCTGTGAAAAGTGGATGTTTAAAATTAAGCGATGCCTTAAGTTGAGCAACTATTATTATTTTGACAATTAAATATACAATTTTAAAGGTCAAATGAAGGTATTTATGTCAGTCGTTATGTGTCTCACTTTACGCCACGTACATGCTGTGAGTGGAAAGTAGCGTGCGTCGCGACGATGACGGAATGTATCTGCTTAGATTATTAGTCCTTGGCTAAGATGCTAGGCATGACACTAAAATCCATGGTAGCTTAAAATTAACCGCTTAGCACCTGAATTCAGTTAATATTAATGCAGTAAAAGTAGAAATAAAGCAACTGGTGGAGTTACATTTCCTTAATTAACTTTTTTAATGTCTTTACATAATTTAACATATGCAGGTATAAGTTCAAACTCGTGTCCATTCGATAATTTAGTTAATTTATGAACATTAGCCTGCTTCACTTTACTACCACAACAATTAGATATTTTTCGCATCGCAAGCTTAGTATTTTTATTATATTTACGGCTTCCCTTAACATATTTGGAAACAAATTAAGCATTCAGGTTGGATTACTTAATAATTTAATATTTGTATAAGTAAAACTAATATTAAAATTGATCTTTTTTCAAAATACTATAGTGGAATGTTATGTATAAAATCGTAGATATTTTCTTGGAAGAAAGTTTTCCTCATATTTGAATAACTTACCCAATCTTTGAACAGTTAAAATTTTTTTGATGTAACTCTAAAGAAGGTTTCTAGCCATTGCCATTGCTAGAAAACCTAACATTGCAGTTTCAGGTTTCGTTCGCCACTAATGACAAGTACATGACGTCTTCCTGAATTTTCTTTTTCATTTACTATCTTAGGTATTTTTTTTACTTGTTAGAACATTTTTTTGAAAATATCCGTTTCAGATAAAGTCAGTAATACAAAAAAAAAGTGTTACCCTCATAGTCCGGTCATGAATTTTAAGTTATTAGGGAGATACGTTTTTTGGAACTATTTTGCTAGTTCCTTACTACTGCAGTAATGAAATGTATTTCTGATCAAATTTGATATATCTCTACGTAGGAAAAGGACAGATGAAACAAGTAAGAACGGGACTGTCTTCGGCTGTGCCGAAGACTTCATACCTTTCATGAATGGGGCTGAACAATAATCTTATCCCGTTCGTAATCTCCGAATAATCGGATGTATAAGATAAGAAATATATAGTGAACAGATCTACATACCTAAACGATTTTTAAGATAAATATAAAATAAAAAACAGGTAGGTACTTTGTGTGAGGAAGCAAAGTTTCAGGTTTTTGTGGTCTGCGTGTAAAAACTATGACTAGAATCACGTATTTCAACAATATATGACGTAAACGTAACTATTTTATGAAATTTGATGAATTTTGAAGCTTCTAGCCGTAAAAAAGGGGCACAAATTACAGTTTATATGGGGTATATAATATATATACCACCGATCTCTATGATTTTTCTCAGACAACAATATATGCTATATACGTAAGCAATCGGTGAAATTTGAAGCTTATAGCTGTTAAAATGGGGTAGAAATTGCGAAAAGTTTCTTATCTGAACATCCGTTGTATGAGATATATACTATATATACAACCGATCTCTTTGATTTTTTCAGACAACAATATATGCTATATACGTAAGCATTCGGTGAAATTTGAAGCTTCTAGCTGTTAAAATGGGGCTAAAATTGCGAAAATATATATATATACGATATGTATATATATACCACCATATATATTCTATATACCACCGATCTTTATGATTTTCAGACAACAATATAGCCATATACGTAAGCATTCGTTGAAATTTGAAGCCTCTAGCTCTTAAAATAGGGCAGTAATCACGAAAAGTTTTTTATCTAAACAATCGGTTGTGGGGGATACAGTGGCGGCGCAAGACAAAAAATTTATGTGGGCGAGGTACATTTTGCGAGGCCCTTTCATGGTGCAACAAAAAGGGAATTCAAAATAAAAAATCACTTGAAATGAGACGGTTTTTATTCGTTCAGAAACAAACATACATTTTTACATACATATAACTTTTTGAAACAATAAAAAAATTAAAAAAAAATTTAAAAAAATTAGTATGATGAAAAAATTAAAGAAACAAAAATTTTCTACTTTTGGTCTTACTGAACTCCTCAATGATAGGTTTGTAACTTATCTTAGATGCTATATCTGCTTCAATAGATAAAACTGCCAAAGCCGAGAGTCTTTCTTGACCCATAGTATTTCTTAAATAATTTTTAATTAGTTTCAATTTTGAAAAGCTCCTTTCAGCGGAAGCAGTACTTACAGGTATTGTTAACAATATCCTAATGACAATGTAAACATTTGGGTAAATTTCTTTCAAATTGTTCTCTATAATATATTGTAGCAGATGTTTCACGTCTTTAATAGAGTTGGGTAAATTTGGAATCATATTTTGTAACTCCTCATACAACTCATAAGGCTGGAAGTCACTGCTCTCACCTACTTGCAGAACAATGTATAAATCCTGACAGTTTTTCAGTAGTTGCTCCTTTGGAATTCGTTTTAACTGGTTTAAGTCATATAGAAAACCAAAACCTTCAAAATGTTGACTTAAAGACATAAATCTCGATTCCATGCTACTGATCACAGAATCAACCATGGTATTAAAAAAATGGGTTTCATACCGGCTTTCTGCAGACTTTATAGGTTGGTCGCTGCCTTCATAATCAAACATCCTTTTCTTTTTGGCTACTCTTTTATTTTTAAAATCTTTGGGCAAATCGTAACTGCTTTTCTCAATAAAATGACGAGCGTCAGACAAGCATTTTTCGAATCCAGTTTGTCGATATTCTTTTATCCAGTCACAAAATGTACGCAAATGTTCAAGAGTAATGCTTAAATGGACTTGTACAGATTGCCATAATTTGCTAATGGTATTGACACGAGTTAATAACTCATACCAGATATGTAATGATACGATAAATTCCAAACTGAACATTTCGTTCAAAATGGAATCGCAATCACTGAGTGTGTCCGATTGTTCCTTTTGGCATTTTAAGTATTCTATACATTCAACAACATCATCAAATTGCAATAATACAGCCTTCACCGCCTGGATTCTGCTTTCCCACCTTGTGTCTGATAAAGGCTTCATCGTAAGCTTTAATTTATCTTTGATTATTTTCCAGCGTTTGCTGGAACTTGAAAAAAGCAAAAAAATCTTCTGAAGAAAACCAAAAAATGTTTTTGCTGCCAACGAAGAATTGGCTGCGTCTACCAACAACAGATTCCAGCTATGACAACCGCAAGGTGTGAAAAATGCCCTGGGATTTATATTTAGAATTCGAGTTTTAACTCCACTATTTATGCCTACCATATTAGCAGCATTGTCGTATCCTTGGCCACGACAGTTTTGAATATCTAAGCCATTTTTTTCTAGCTCTCCCAGTATTGCATTAGCCAAATATTCTCCAGTCGTTTCGGTGACAGCAAGAAATCCGATAAAGTTTTCTTCTATGGTTCCAGTTAATGTATTACAATATCTTAAAATAACCGACATCTGTTCAACTCTACTAGAATCTCTAGTGCAGTCGAGTAAAATAGAATAATATTTTGCCTCTTTTATCCTACCAATCACTTCACAGGTAACTGTGTTTGACATTAATGTAATCAATTCATTTTGAATATCATGGCTTAGATAGTGGTGTGTAAGTTGTTTATTATTAATGCGGTTTAAGTGTTCTTGTAACGTAGGATCATATTTAGCTATCAATTTAAATAAGTCTATAAAGTTACCAGAATTCTTAGTGTTTTCGTCAGTTTTGAGAGATTCTATGTGACCTCTAAATGCCAAATTATGAGAGGCTAAGAAGTTTATGATATCAATTAATCTCTCAAACAAGTTGTACCAATGTTTTTGAGATTCAAGAATTCGTCTTTCGTTTTCTTGGTCTAATGTTTTTTCGTGCTTTATTCCCTTCTCTAATGTTATCCATTGGAACATATATAACATATGTTCTTTAGTATTTTCATGCCTGCGCAAAACATCACCCAAGTGTTTCCAATCACAACACCCTTCCTGTACCATTTGAGTTTGTGAATTGCTAAAAAGTCTGCATGGAAAACAGAAAACTTTATTTTTAGAGCTTGAATATACCAACCACCGCCGATGCTGAGTTTCACCATTATTTAGTTTTCTTGAGAAATGAAAATTGGAAAAGTGTCTATGATCATCATCTTGAGGATAATGTTCATCAGGATGATTTAACTGCTGTGTGGGACCGCTTTGAACTATATCATGACGCTTAGCATCCGTCATGGGAAACATCCACAATCCCGCATCAAAACTGGCAAATGATTGCTCCACTACATCACTGGCTCTACTAGCAGATGGCGAACTTATTTCAATCGTGCTCTCTTGATTGGTACTTGCACTACTTAAGGGCAACATAGAAATTTCAGCATAAGATTTTGATTGGCAATCTATTTCTTTTTCCGATTCCCGTCGTTCGGTATCAATATTCGGTGCATCTGGAGTAATTTCCGAATTGTCAGATACAGACACATGTTGTTGAGAAGTGGAAGCAAGCGATTCAATTGACTCAGTACTACTAGATTCAGCTCGACTGAGAAACTTCATCATACCTGAACTTAAAACATGGTTTGATACAGCTCTTTCCGCTCTTCTTTTTCTTTTTGCTGAACCAGATTCCCATTTTCTCCCTTTATCTCTATCTCTCTTGGTAATTAAGCCTGACATGATTGATAAATTATGAAGAAAGTGCCAATATTGTACCCGTAAAATTAGGCGGATTCTAGCGCAACAAATAAAAGATATAAAAAAATAATAACCTCAATTTTCAATCACACAACAGTTTCTTACCTATCTCAACTTTTTAAACACTTGTTATAGTTTTAGAAATATGTGACGCTATTATTTATTTAAAGAAACGAGCAAGACTCCGTCTAAACGCGATTTGTACTTTCATTGGAAATGGCTATGCGTCAAATTTGACAGGTAACATATCATATGCACTTGTTTTGATACACAATGCTTTTTTAATAAGGGGAAGTCCCGAGCAATACTCTTTCTCCTAAAGGGGACTCCCCGCTACAGCAGCTTAACGCCAACTAATGTTGCCGGACTAAATATAAACGAATTGTCAGAAACGTAAGGGATGAGATTTCGAAATAATTGATTTTAACAGAAATATTGATTATTTCATAAACATAAATTTGTGGCGCCGAAGATTGGAATATCTTTAAGTTAAAAATTTATTTTAAGTGAGGCGTTCAGTGCAACAACGGACACAATATTAACAATTCTCAAATAATGACATTAATTTAAATTCTAAAGTTTTATACAAAGATGGTGGGAGATTTGACATTCTATAAAGCGAAAAGCAGAAAAAGTCCACACATCTCAAGTTTCTTTTCGATAATTGCCATAAAATCATCTTCTTCGGACTAAGCAAAATTAAGATCGGTTTCTTTAAAAAATTACCAGAGGTCCTTTTTTTAGTTAAAAGTTTTAAAGGTACAATTACGCAGAAAAACGCCTAAGGAGTCAGCTAGCTTATTATAAGAACAGCCTTGTGTCGTGTTCTTAGGTATTTTTCATACTTTTTCAATTATAAGTTCGTTGTGGGCCGCGAGGCCCTTATCACCGCGAGGCCGTGGGCGGTGGCGGTTGTATGGAGGATATATGCTATAGTGGTCCGATCCGGCCGGTTCCGACAAATGTCTAATCGGACACCCAAATACACCCGCTCAGCAAATTTTATTAAGATATCTCAAAAATTGAGGGACTAGTTTGCATACAAACAGACAGACAAACAGACGAACATGGCTAAATCAACTCAACTATTCATCCTGATTATTTCGGTATACTTCCTTTAAGGACTTACAATTTCGGGTTTCGTGACGAAATTAATATACCATTTCATTTTCATGAAAGGTATAAAAAGAAAAGCAAAAAAAGTGAGAGCCAAAAATAAAAAAGGAAAGTGAAGAAGGAAAATTAAAGGTAGTTTGACGGAATATGGAAAATAAGAAGGAACAAGACGAAGAGGTAAAGTAATAGGAGGATTAAAGGTAAAAGTCTGAGGAAAAGTAGGAATAAGAGGTTAATAGGAAGGGTGAGAATAACATTAAAATAAGATTATAAGTTTTAGAATAATAATGAGAGTGACACTTCTATAAGAGCAAAAGAAAAACGGATAGGATTACAAAATAATGAAAGGCACATGTAGGTCGATTAAGTTAGACTGGAAAGACGTAGAAGGGAGAGAAAATTAGAGAGGAAGAACATAGATAGAGAAATTTTTTAGGATTTGGTTTTAGTTTCACAAATAAATAAATGTTCAGTCAGAACAATGTCTGCAGAGTTTGTTCATCAGGCTTAAAATATTTGATGTTGTTCTACAAGTTTTCAAGGTTACCTAGTACTATATGGAAAACTGGCATATACATTGGATTTATTCAAGATTGGATTTATTTCAAGAGTGAATAAAAGAGATGCTACAAAAGAGAAATACTGAAAAAAATTCAGTAAGAATGGGACTTTTATAGGTTTTCATAAAAGGTTTCAAAAACTTACTCAATGCTTTACTCTTCAACTGAGGAATCAGCAAACCACAAATTGTCTTATTGTCAAATGCGAGTTTATTTTGTGATGTTGTAAAAAGCGCAACTTTTCGTGAGACACTCTAATATGTCCATTTAGTCCATTTAAGTGTGAAAATAATAAATATAGAAAAATACTTTTGCGATTTACGATGTATTATATTGCTGAATATTAAATTTTATTATTGCAGTAAGCCAGATATAATATTACTGTAAAAATAAAAACTAAATACATTTCATTGTTACAAATTAATAGATAGTTATGGTGAGATTAACTGGCGCTTTGCTTGATGATACCTTAAATTACAATTATTGTAATATTGAATTAAATAATAATAAATATTGTTGAGGTAATATTATTTTTATTTCACTGAATTTTAAAATATTAGAGATATGTATTAATTATCTATTCAGGCAATGCCATTTGGTATAGAACAAATAGTAATTCCTATGAAGTTAAAAAAAAACCTATTGCATGTTTCCGCCTGGGATCGAATCGGGGCCTTCCGCGTGTTAGGCGGATGTGACAACCAATACACCACGGAAACCGCTGTCTTTGGATGTAGAAAACAGGAAGTATAGACCTTTGACATAGCGTTACAACGACTTGCTTCTACATACTTAGTATTTATGATGGTATAAAAAAGAAGGTAGTTCCACTCAAAATTCACGTATTTGGGTATTTTTGAAGTTTCATAATATTTGTTGTTTTGCTAAAAGCGTTGCCATACCGTTACTGTTTAAGGCGTAATTGTGGTTTTTCGGGATTGAAATTTCCATGAGGATGAAAACGCAATGGCCATCTGAGGCGATAATGATATGCTTAGCACGATTTATGTGCATAAATATCGATTGAGAATACAGTCAAACATGAATTTTATTGGATAATGACTCATACATTGGTTAATGACTCATATCTTCATGGCAGTTTGACCACTAGAAAGAAAAAAAGGACGTGTGGCACTCGGGAACTGCCGCGGTAAAGCTATTGCATATTATCAACTTATACAATTATAATATTTATGCAACATTTTGTTTTCTTTGATATTAATTCAAGTTTCGTCTTTGATATTAATTCAAGTTAACCTTTTTAAGCGTGGTGACCGATAAGAAAACAAACTTTTTACTTTATTGAGTAAATGAGAAGTTAATATTTAACTTTCACTTTAACTTTATTTTTAACTTTAACTTTCACTTTAACTTTAACTTTATTTTTACTTTAACTTTAACTTTACTTTAACATTCACTTTAACTTTAACTTTAACTTTAACTCTAACTGTAACTTTAAATTTAAATTTAACCTTAACTTTAACTTAACTTTGTCTTTAAGTTTAACTTTAAATTTGACTTTAAATTTAACTTTCATTTTAACTTTAACTTGAACTTTATTTTTAACTTTAACTTTCGCTCTAACTTTAACATTCACTTTAACTTTAACTTTATGATCCGGGGTGGGCGTGAGCTTAGCACCTGCTAATAAGCCAACCTAATATAAACGCACGCAAGTCATTTTCTGTCAAAAATGTCTCATGCACATACAACTTATATAAGAGCAACTCAAATTGAATTTGCTGCGTGAAAATCTAACTCGATTTCCAATTTTTTGTTCTGCGTGACATTTAGATTTGACGTTTGCACACATGCTTTACATTGTCGCAACGCATGCTTATTTGGGTTAGGGCAAAAAACGCCGGTTGTTTGCGTGCGCTAAAAAACGCAGTGCGGTTTTATTAGGTTGGCTTGTAAGCGACCATATATGTATACGATAAGCGATAGCACAATGGCTACTTCGTGAAAATCAACGACAGCTCTTTTAGTTTGATTTCGATGGTCGTACGGTGAGGAAGTGTCGCACGCGCGCTTAAAAGAGAGTACCAAAGAGTGCGTGTGACACATGTTCATCGTTCAAGCATTGGAATCAAACTAAATAAATAATTGATTTTGCTTTCGTGCTCGCTACTCGTTCGTGTTTACTAACACATTCTCAATTTGGTAACCGTGTAAATGTAGTGGTGCCCACCGCTGTTTATGATAGAGATCCAATTTATGTATTTGATCTGTTACTAACACCGAACCTTTACGAACCTTTTCGAGCCTTTTCGAACGTTTTTTGACAAATATCCGTTACGGTTTTTTTTGATTTAGTCGCCAAGCCCGCGATAAAATCTATGCAATAGCTTAAAAATACACGAAAAATCCTGTTGTACTAGCATAGCCCTATTATCATGCCTCTACAGTGGATATTTCTCAAGGCATGTTGAGAAAAAGTCTACCTCCAAGTCTGCAGTGAGTGGTAGGTGTTTAATTTGTTACGTTTGTGTGACGCCACATCCATGTCAAAGAATATGTATTGGTGGACCCGCCCCAAGGTGCCCCTGGTACAACGAACAAAAGAACTCTCATAACTAGTGGCTAACCTGCAGAGCTACAGGCCAATGTTCTCCCTAAAAAATTGTTTAACAATCACCCTCCTCAAGAGCTTCGATTGAATTATGCAATAAATAAAAAATGTGTACTTGTAGCCAATTTATCACCATTCAATTCATAAAAATGGCGTTTAAGTATGCAAAACTCTTTAGAAACTGCGGTGTCGGTTTATAAGGACCTCCTTTTTCCAATTGACAAATGTGTATGTCTTGTCAACATGTTCTGAGCAAACGTTCGGACACTATGAAGGCTATATTCCCTTGATTTGTATACTTAGACCCACAATAGATCTGCACAAAGGTCGCAGTGCTTCCAGACCTAGTAGTAATAATAATACTTCGACCCATATTTCTTCTACCAAAACTCGAAAAACTTATTACAAAACTTTCTTTTCTAGGCTGATATTTCGTATTAAAATATTTCCAACGCATGGGCTCATTTTTTTTTGCTTTTTATTTAAAATAAGTATGAAAGTAATTTAGTTGTATTCGTTAATATAAAATTCAAAATTAGAAAAATTCGTAACATTTTTCAATGTGGTAGCTGGTTTTTGGTGAAATTGTCACTGGCCCCGCAAAAGTCAAGTGGCTAAAGTCACACTAAATGGAACTACCTCCATTTTTTGTATCATGGTATTTATGAGTTATGTAAGATTGTGAATTAGAATGTGGGCCATTCCGCCAAAAAAAAACACTACGAAAAAAGTAGAATTAAAAGATTGCTTTTTACCACCAAAACAGTAGCTCAGCAGTAAACATTTTTAAAACTAGTTAAGAATTGAATTTGTAGGCCCCAAATCAATATACAAATTCAAAAAAAATCGTTTTGAATATAAACAGGGCTGTTCTAAAATATAAACTTAAATTTAGAATTGCAAATCACAATTGTGTATACACTCAGACTTTTTTAAATGAATAATTTAAAAAATTTTTTATTAAAATTTTCTCAGTGCTACCATAACCTTTTGTTGCAAATTTGTTAGTGTAAAGTTGAATATCATACCGAAGTGCCTTGGTTTCATATGTAAGTGCTTTTTCTTTGCACTTTCATATGAAATTCCGGCACATTTATATGAATCGAATTTATATGTGAGAGAATATGGTAGCGCTTTGAAATATTCAAAGTGTGAATTTGTATCTGTGCCTATTCTTCAGGGCAAAACAAAACAAAAGTTCTATAAGTGAATATAAACATTTTATTTTAAACGTGTAAATCAACTGAAATGACGGAAAAATATTTGTTTATTTGGCATTTGGTTTTGTGCTTGTTTGGGTTTTTTGTTACCCAATACTGATTTTATGCAGCAAATTTTGTTTGAACAGGTCATGGAGCACGCTTAGTATGCAGCGATACTTGTATTTTGCGTAGTATAAACCATTGTGTTAAAATCTAGCTGCGCAGCAATTCTGCACTTATGTTTTGGACTATAATGCATGAAAAACTTGAAGCAGATTCCTAATCCTCTAGGAATCCTATTTTGCTAAGCTTTTTTAGTTTATCAAAAATTTACAGCTAAGCAACGAGTTGAAAGTAATTCATACTTTATGCACTTTCAATGCAAATTTTCGCACCCGTCACAAGCTAAACAGAGCTTATTTTTTCATTGTTAAATATGACATGGGAGCTAGATACCACGATTAGAAGAAACGTGGTAATAAAGTTTTTTCTTGTTCGCGGTGGATGAATTGAACTACCTAGAATTAGCCCTTTTGTATTTCCAACAAATTTCTCTTTTAAATGAGTCTATAGAGAATCAGGCTACATATTAATATTCATTAATAAAAACTAGTAAATAGTGAAAAATAAGCGCCTAGTTAATCAAGCATATTAAAACATAACAAAAATTAAAAATGTTGAGTGATAATTTTCTGAACGCACCGTTGGAATTTACTTAAATTTTTTATTTAAGCTATCTGATAGCTTTTTTGCCCTTTAAAGGCTTGTGTATTATATATGATAAGTGTGAAAAATAATTTAAAAAGTCCATTTCCTTAAAGTTTAAGGATAGTTATTTAATTTGCCAGTTAGCTCAACTCGCCATTCAGAGAACAAATCGTTTATCACTCAACATGACGGAGACATGTTTGCAACGTATCAACAAAAATAGTGTTCCCTGAAAGCGCCCAATTCCAGTGTTTAAAAAACTGTTAGTGGTTGAACTCCCTCGAAACGGCCCGATCGATTCTCATAAAATTTTGTGAGCATATTGAGTAGGTATAAGAATCGGATCATTTGTATTTTCCATACCCCAGAATGGTAAGGGTGGTGCAACAATTAATTTTCTTTTGACACAATTTTTTGATTTGTTTGATGCCGCTTTCAAAAATACATACAACCCTTACGGAGGGTGGGAGTAGGAATGTGACTTGGAGAGGGACTGGGACTGAGACCGGAAACGGAACGGGAAACGGGAAACGAGGAAAACGAAAGATACTGAGAAAGAGATAAAGTTAGAAGAAGATAGAGAGATAAGGATAGATGGAGAGGGGGAGGGAGAAGGAGGGGAGGGAGAAGAAGGGGAAGGAGGAGAGAAAAAAGGGATGGGAAAGGCGGAGAGGTAGAAAGAGACTAAGAGAGAGGAGTGAATGAGAGGATAAAGAAAAGGGTGAAAGAGAGTTAGAGGTAAAAACTTATTAAAAGTTGTGCAGCTAGACAAAAGCAGAACAACGTCTGCCGGATCTAGTTTTGATAAGTTTTTTGACTATGGATACACTAGTTACAGTATTAAACTGTAATTTATTCTGAAAATGTGTATCTTCATTTCTTATATAGATTTAACGCTCTTATAAAGTCAATGTTATGAAAAAAAAATTGGACCCCTTAAAAATTGAGTGAAAGTTGAGTCAAAATGTTCCACCCCCACACACAGAAAAATCTCTTACATTTTTAGTTAACATGAATCATGTTGAATCAACATGAACAGCTCTAGTACGTACAGCAAAAACAATTTCGAAAAATCAAACACGAAAATTTTAACATGAATCGTATGGTTAAAATAACATGAACTATTTCTGCATTAGAATTACATTAGTGTGTATCCCTCACCATAAATTCGGTTTGATTTAACATGAACAAGTGTTGTTTTCGACCGCCATCTGTCCCCCTCCAAAGGTTGTGAACAGAATTTTGTTCTCAAAAGAACAGAAGTTAAGTCGTGGTCTGTGTTGCCAGTATTGGTAAGGTAAAATGGTTAAAAGTACCAAAGTACCAAAGTTCTCTTATCGAAAAAGAGAAACATTATTGTTTGTGGCATATTGGAGAAACTTTACGAGAGATCATCACGCTTTGGGAAAAACTACTTTCTGGGAATGGTGGAGGGGTTCGTACAGATCACAACTGTGAAAGTAGAACCTAAAGGAAATTAATATTTTAGTGTGTATATGTATATATGGGTACCTACCGAAAATCTGATAAAATATATCAAATGGGGGACACAAACACGCGTATTTACGTCTAGATTAGGAATCTGGAAACAGAAATTTAATATCTCAATTCGATCAAAAGTAATGCGCGAAAAACCGTGCAAACCCAAAAAAAAACATGTAGTATATAATATTAAAGGTTTAATAAGTATGTAATAAATGAAAAATAAATTACACTGAAAAATCGGCGCACAAAAGTTTGAAGTAAAGACTGTTACGTTACAAACAACTTTGGGCTCTGAACAAGGTCTTAACTACAAACTCTACTAATATTATAGTTTATATGACAAAATAGACTTGGAATGCTCGAAGAAAATTGATTTTTTCTGGTTTGTTGACTTGCTAGATTTGCACAAAAAAACTATTTTGAATTTTTGACTGTTACGTTACATACATTGCGATCGAATTCATTGTGATCAAAAGTACTCAAAACATTCGTCACCTCGAAATATTTTATTTAATTATTTTCAATTGACCTAAATCTGATTGAAAAAGGTAACTAGAGCGTTAGAAATAATATTCCTGAAATCCAACATACCTTTTCGTTAGATAATGCAATTTTAAAAAATTTTGTTCATTAAAAAACACCACAGAAACTGTCGTATAACCCCAAAACATTTTAGAAACTAACTTAGTAGTTAAACACGCCATTTATTGATATTAGAGAAAAATTATAAGTTTGCAAACGGCGATGGTTACTAGGGCATGTTTCTGAATTTCACTTCTTCATCAGCTAGCTTTTCGGGAGCTGAGCGTTGAACTTGAATCTCCAACATTCATATCAGTACAAGCCTTTTTTTTAGCTGCTAAGCCATATGAATGTCCCGTTGTTCGCTGTACAATTGGTCTCTAAGAGTTGCCTTTTTGTTTATATTCCTTTTGATCACCATGTAGGCACATACTCTGTATGTAGTTTATTCCTAATGGTGTGGATATGATTTTTAGGCGCGCTTTTGAAAGCTTAGTAACATTTGTTCGGATTTTTATAGTATGTGTTTTTTAATACTTCCGCTGTTACTATTATATCAATATGATCATATTTTATTATTTAGTTTACATTTTGGATAAAAAATCTCTCTGTGGCAACACTGTTCGTTCGTTTTTCTATGCTGAACTGCATGGCCGATCAAAACTAGGTGGCGTCGGTAAGCATCTGATCGCTAGTTTTTTCATAAGATTTGACATAACATTCTCTAGCGTAGTACGATTTTGACATACACCAGAGAATTACAAAAACAAAACACATGGAACGTTTGTATGTATGTCGTGCCGCGGCCACCTTGTACTGTTCCACCATGGCTGCGCTGCCTCTTGCATTATTCCGATTTTAATGTGCAAGTGCATACGTGGCGAAAAATTGTGTGAATTTTTAATTACATATCTAAAACTTTATTTTGTGAAATTGCGCCAACCAAATGTGCGAACAAATAAATTCCCTTATGCCTCATTTCGACCAAGAGTCAGATATGTTATTTGTTGAGACTCCAGAGGAAATATTAGCTGATTATTCTCCGAATAAAGAAGTGGCAGCTTTACGCGAAATTATTTGCGCTAGGATGCAATTTGATCAGCGAGTTTTACAAAAAGTTTTGGGTAAGTAATTTGTGTAATTTTTCGTGTTACCTCGGTATCAATAATCCGAAGGCGCTTCCATGGTATTTATGTGCAGAACAGAGTTTGGTATTTGTTTCCTTCTGTGAAGAGATATTTGCAATCAAAGTTGCAAGTTTTCATGTGTTGTTGTAATCACATTAGGCAAAAAAGTGGTCTGCGCAGAAATACTGGGCATGGCGTCGTTTGGTACCTATTCGACATTTTATGAACGTATTTTACCAGTTTTACAATTGCTTGGACAATTTAGAAAGTGTTTAATGAAACGATTTTTGTTTAATTTTCAGATTGTGGCTTAGATGCTGAAAGCATGTGTCTTCTAAACGATGCTGACTGGCAGACATTTTCCCAAAGACAGAGATTGGCCTAAGGATAAAATTTAGGGAGCGGCTTTCACACTTGCGCCTTATTTTTTTGTTATCCGAGAGCGCGTACACCGAGTGCCACTCAAAATGTCCATATTTGTATAAAAAAACAATCCTAATTGAAAATGTCATAAATAAATAAAATTAATTTAAAAAACCAAAAACGAGGTGTTTTATTTTTAGCATGTTAATTTAACAATAAAAACTATGTTAAAATAACATGATAAATCGTGTTAATTTAACAAAAAAACTGTTAAAATAACATGATAGATCGTATTAATTTAACAATAACAACCTGTTAAATTAACAAGATAGATCGTGTTAATTTAACAATAAAACCCTGTTAATCTAACATGATAGATCGTGTTATTTTAACATGACATATCGTGTTATTTCAACATAGTATAGTGTTAGTTTAATATGTCAGATCGTCGATTTTTAACGAGACAAATAATGTTGTATTAACAGGAAGTCATGTTGATTCAAACGCTTGTGATCATGTAAATTCACACTGTTCCTTCATGTTGATCTGATATGTAGGAACAGTCAAAAAGTAGATTCATGTTAAAACAACCTGAGCGATAGTGTTGAAAAATAATAACATGAAAAAGTGTTAAAAAAGTGTTGATTCAACATGAAATTTTTTCTGCGTGCATCAGTATGGCATGCAGCATGTGTGAGTAGTTGAATGCAAGTGTATTTAATTATCTAAAAGGATTTCGAAACAAAATTTTATAGCAATACTACAAAAATTATGAAATAAAATACAACTATTAATATCAATATTTATTGCTCAATATAAATTACATAAGTAGTAATATATGTACATATGCATGAGCACAATTTCATGAAGACTCCAATGATTTGCGAAAATTATTACTTAAGAAATTGAAATAAATAATGACAAAGTAGAAACTAAATATGCTAATGAAGTTAAGAAGAAAAAACCAAAAGCAAGTAATACTTCGAGAAATTAAAAAAAAACAAATAAGGAAGGCTAAGTTCGGGTGTAACCGAACATTACATACTCAGCTGAGAGCTTTGGAGACAAAATAAGGGAAAACCACCATGTAGGAAAATGAACCTAGGGTAACACTGGAATGTGTTTTTATGACATGGGTATCAAATGGAAGGTATTAAGGAGTATTTTAAAAGGAGTGTGCCATAGTTCTAAAGGTGGACCAAGGGTGACTCTAGAATGTGTTTGTACGATATGGGTATCAAATGAAAGGTGGTAATGAGTATTTCAAAGGGAGGGGGCCTTAGTTCTCTAGGTGGACGCCTTTCGAGATATTGCAATAAAGGTGGACCAGGGGTGACTCTAGAATGTGTTTGTATGATATGGGTATCAAATGAAAGGTGTTAATGAGTATTTAAAGGGGAGTGGGCCTTAGTTCTACGGGTGGACGCCTTTTCGAGATATCGACCAAAATGTGGACCAGGGTGACCCAGAACAGCATCTGACGGGTACTCCTAATTTATTTATATATGTAATACCACGAACAGTATTCCTGCCAAGATTCCAAGGGCTTTTGATTTCGCCTTACAGAACTTTTTCATTTTCCTCTACTTAATATGGGTAGGTGTCAGACCCATTTTACAAAGTTTTTTCTAAAGTTATTTTTTGCGTCAATAAACCAATCAAATTACAATGTTTCATCCCTTTTTCGTATTTGGTATAGAATTATGGTATTTTTTTCATTTTCGATTTCGAAAAAGTGGGCGCGGTTATAGTCGGATTTCGTCAATTTTTTGTACCTAGATAAAGTGAGTCAGATAAGTACGTCGACTAAGTTTAGTAAAGATATATCGGTTTTTGCTCAAGTTATCGTGTTAACGGCCGAGGGGAAGGACAGACGAACGACTGTGTATAAAAACTGGGCGTGGCTTCAACCAATTTCGCCCATTTTCACAGAAAATAGTTAACGTCATAGAATCTATGCCCCTACCAAATTTCAAAAGGACTGGTAAATTTTTGTTCGACTTATGGCATTAAAAGTATTCTAGACAAATTAAATGAAAAAGGGCGGAGCCACGCCAAATTCGTAATTTTCGATATGGAAAAAGTGGGCGTGGTCATAGTCGGATTTCGATCATTTTTCATACCAAGATAAAGTGAGTTCAAGTAAGCACGTGAACTAAGTTCATTAAAGATATGTCGATTTTTGCTCAAGTTATCGTGTTAACGGCCATGCGGAAGGACAGACTGACGACTGTGTATAAAAACTGGGCGTGGCATCAACCGATTTCGCCCTTTTTCATAGAAATAAGTTATCGTCCCAGAATCTAAGCCCCTACCAAATTTCAAAAGGACTGGTAAATTTTTGTTCGACTTATGGCATTAAAAGTATTCTAGACAAATTAAATGAAAAAGGGCGGAGCCACGCCCATTTTGAAATTTTCTTTTATTTTTGTATTTTGTTGCACCATATAATTACTGGAGTTGAATGTTGACATAATTTACTTATATACTCTAAAGATATTAACTTTTTTTTCTAAATTTGACTTTAGAAAAAGTTTTTTTTAAGTGGGCGTGGGCGTGGTCGTTTTCCGATTTTGCTAATTTTTATTATGCATACATATAGTAATAGGAGTAATGTTCCTGCCAAATTTCATTATGATATCTTCAACGACTGCCAAATTACAGCTTGCAAAACTTCTAAACTACTTTCTTTTAAAAGTGGGCGGTGCCACGCCTATTGTCCAAAACTTTACTGATTTTCATTTCTGCGCCATAATTTCAACTCACCTACCAAGCTTCATCGCTTTATCCATCTTTGGTAATGAATTATCGCACTTTTTCGATTTTTCGAAATCGATATCGTTCATTTTAAATAGCGATCTGAGATGAGTGCCCAGGAAGCTACGTACCAAATTTCATCAAGATACCTCAAAATTTACTCAAGTTATCGTGTTAACGGACAGACGGACGGACGGACGGACATGGCTCAATCAAATTTTTTTTCGATACTGATGATTTTGATATATGGAAGTCTATATCTATCTCGATTCCTTTATACCTGTACAACCAACCGTTATGCAATCTAAGTTAATATACTCTTGAGCTCTGCTCAACTGAGTATAAAAACAAGTAAGGAAGTATAAGTTCGGGTGAAACGAACATTACATACCCAGCTGTGTATTGAAATGCTGTTGTTGTTTGTTTTGTGTGCTTAATAGTGTTACAAGGCTGCGCAATAATACATATACATATGGTTCTATTCTGAATTAATTTCCTTTACAAGAAGCAAAAAGGATACAGAGGCTAACACCAATGACCCTGAGCGGGTAATAATGCAGTTTTCCTTCGGATATGGGGATTTCCCTACTGTTTATTTTAAAATAAAAATATAACAGGACAATAAATATACGATTGGTACACAACTATTTTTCGCTAAGACTTAATTTATTATTATTGCCTACGACCCTTTTTAAAGTAATTTATATAAAAGTGGGCGTGGTCTTTAAACAATCTTATCCACTTTTACTAGAAATATTTTCTGTTATAAGGAAAATATGTGCACCCAATTTTGTTACGTTCCGTTAATTTTTATTCGAGTTATGTCTCCCGAAACATAGAAAATTGCTTAGTCATAAAAGGGGCGGTGCCACGCCCATTTTTTTAAATTTGAAGTTTTTTCCTATTTATTGTTATAAATCCACTTGAGAAATACCATTGATATAAAGCTCTTTTTTGCAAAGATATATTCGTCCACGACCCTTTTAAAAATCTTTTATATAAAAGCGGGCGTGGTCCTTAACCGATTTCGTAAATTTTTTTCAAAGCATTCTTTATAGTAAACGCAACCTCTCTAACGAATTTTGTTACGATAGGTTTAACGATTTTTGATTTATGATTAATAATAGTTGTAAAATTGATTTTATCACAAGTGGGCGGTGCCACGCCCATTTTAAAATTGTTTTCAAATTTTTATCAAGAGTCTCAATATGAGTACACACGTCAAATTTCAACATTCTAGGTGTATTATTTACTAAATAATCAGGATTTTATGTTTTCCAAAATGTTATATATATAGAAAGTGGGCGTGGTTATCATCCGATTTCGCTCATTTCAATACCAATCTATTCTGGGTCCGGATAAGCTCGTGTACCAAACTTGGTGAAGATACCTCAATATTTACTCACGTTATCGTGTTAACGGACAGAAGGACGGACGGACGGACATGGCTCAATCAAATTTTTTTACTGATGATTTTGATATATTGAAGTCTATATCTATCTCGATTCCTTATGCCTGTACAACCAACCGTTATCCAATCACGTTATGTCAATTGTGTACAAAAACAAACAAAAAAATAATCAAAAGAAAGATACTTAGAAATGTATAGAAAATCTGTCATTAGTTTGCTACTTGAAGTTGGTACTCCTTTCGTTTTACTTGCTTACCTGCTTTGTCACCTGTGTCCTTGACAGCTAACGATGTTTCTGTTCCAGTGCATTTAGACACTGCTATTAAAAATAGCACATTTGGAGTGGTTGTGCAAGAAGATTGTGAGTACTTGCATATCAAGTGACCTTCTATTAACTGGACTAATTAATGGTTAGCGGTGAGCGGTGACGGTTGGAATCAGAGTTAGTTTAAAGCTGTCTCAACTGAATGCGTTGTAGCGCGACAATTATTTGCCTATTTGATCAACATTCCTCGCGTTGATTCATATAGATCAGATTGTTGTTACATTTGCATGTTAAATCTCTATCCGTATGTGGATCACGCTTCATTGGAACGCAACAATTGTCGCTTATGGCCGCGTGACGTAGTGCTGCTGCCGCTTGGTGCGAATTGCTACATAAGTATATATGCAACGAATATTTTCCGCGTAGTGTAGCTCCGCTAAATGTGTCCTAAGCTTAATCCAGAAAATAATCACATTAAGCTTTGAAATTCAAATTTCAACTGCGTTGTTGCCGGAATGCCTTACAATCCAACAAACTGCTCGAAAATCGATCAACATTCATTCATTGCTGGTCTGCCAGCAACTGCTGCTGTTTACTTGTCTTGTTGTGTGCTGCCTTTTGACGTTGCTGTCATTTAGCTCCGATAGTCAAATCGAACTGATCGGGAGCCTAAAGGATTACAAAAAACCTTTCTAAAAGAACCGAAATTTGATTACTCTGTGTACCTTTTTTTGGTAATAACTTCCCACTCAGCATTTAGGTGATTCGATTTTGAATTTCCCTACATATCAGTACAATTAGATTACTCGTTCTGACTAAATAATGAGTTATCATACAAGTGAACAAAAGAAATAATCAAATATGAATACTTTTGATGATGAAAACCCGAATATTGTTTTTCAATCACATTTAGGAATCATATTTGAATTAAATGTGTTTAGTTTAGGTGATCAAAATTTTTTAATAATTTTCAATCAGCATTCTGAATCTTTTCCGACTATCTTTGTGGACTGAACAATAAATTTTATACTTGTTAAAATTTTACTTTTCATTGAAAATCTTATTTTTTAACGTGCACCCATTTTTTAAATCATGAAGTTAGAAAAAATATATAAATTTTTTTTATTTATACAAAATATATTGTAAATGCGGCTCGCAACCGAAGATGTCCCCAATCATTTCTCCACCTTCGGCTTCCAAAAAATACACAACGGTTGGACCATACAAAGTTTGTGAGCTATTTGAACCCAGGTAAGTGAAAATCTCTTGACATACCTGAATACGGCTTCAACATCCCGTACCTTATCGTTTTATAAGATATTGACGATCATAACTGATGTTGGATGTTGTAGTAGCAGGTGTATATCGGTCAAGTTTGTTTGCGAGTGACCTGTGGTTCAAATAGCTCACTTCCGCATGCTTCTCCCCCTGATGAAATAAGATTAGCATGTAGTGTCTTATTTGAATGAGATATGAAGAATAAATGCATCATAATCGCATTCAAAAATGATACAAAAATCTCAACCAAAATGATTGAAATATATTCACGAATATGATCAGAAAATGACTGCGAAAAGCATTCAAATATTACTCTAAAACAATTAAAGCCCAATTTTACAATGATATTAGATATGAACAAAAAGCATTTCGAAATATGAATCATAAATGATTATTCAAGATAATCACATTTATGGTACATTTTTCTCCCGACGATACGTTAATTTTCGAACAGAAAATGCTTTTAAATTTGAACGTTTTTATCATCTTGGGGTATGATATTTAAATATTTTTTGATCAAAATTTTCAAAAAAATGCTGGCTGGGTAATTGTACGGCTATGACCGGACGATCAAAGCCTTCGGTGAGCGTTTTTGCAGTTTATACATCAACACCATGGTCAACGACACCAGCCCAAAAAGCCTATTGTCAGGGCCGTACCGAGATTGGTGCAAGCAGTGCGGTGCACCAGGGCCCCCATCTCCACTAAATTATGGGTAAAATTTTATTTTTTATTTATTTTATTCAAATTCTAATCCAAAAGCAGATATCGGGATGGACGTCTAGGATAGAAATTGAGTAAAATACCGTATTCGCAAATACTAAGCGTCGATATAGACCATCCACTAAAAATTCTCGGCTTCGCCTTGGATTTTGAACTGTGGATGAGCAAAAATGGACGTTTCGAATGTGCCGAGTCATATATCCCCATTGTTTCCTGCACAGTTGATATCAATGAAAGCTGCATTCAATTCAAAATAACTCAAATGGAAACAATCATTTAGCTGGCAGATTTTCTTGTAATTGAAAACAGTTCATTGATATCAAATTTTTCAGATGTTTATACTGCTTGCATAATGTTCTTGACCATCCCAGCAACAACTGCCACCGCTGAACGAACGTTTTCAAAATTAATGAACGATTAAGTGGACTGGTAGTCCTATATATTGAAAATGAAAGAGCTCGGAAAATTGATTTTTCAAAAACAATCGATGATTTTGCGAGTATGAAAAGTAGAAAAAACTTTTCTAGAATGAGAGACACAAAACACTCACAATATGTGCAAGAAAATATGAAGTTATAATCTTTCTGAGATTTTACATTGAGTATTACTCATTAGTTTGCTAGTCAAATGTAGTGATATAAGAATATAAATTTTTTTGTAACGCTAATCACACAAGTAGTACAAAAATTTGGCTTAAAAAAAGTATGTAAAGAAACTATGTATGCAACATAATATCAAAATATCCTACAAGCAAAACCTTTTGTGTCGTATAACCTTTTTTTTAGAAAAAGGGCCTCCTGTGAATTTTGCACAAGGGCCCCCACGACCTCCGGCACGGCCCTGCCTATCGCAACTGTATCTTATAAATAAAAATGGATGTATGTGTGACCTTTGGTCACATGCTATTTTTCTGGATATACAAAATTCTATATTGTGAAAGTGTATGGACCACGCTCTCAAGCAATATAAATTAAATTTGGCTTAAACTCACATTCAGATAAATATGTATAAGAATTCATATGTATTTATATATCCCTCTATATAAAATTTTGGAAAAGTGGTTGGTTGGACAACATTTAAATTCGACTTACCTCGCATTTATTTGAAGCAGGGATACAATATTTGGTCTAGAGATTGCATATATAAAGAATTTGAGGTAGAAGAGGTATAAGGAGTGAGAACAAGAGTGAGAGTGGCAGTGGGAGTGAGAGCAAGATTGAAAATGGGAGTGGGAGTGAAAGAAGGAGTAGGCGTGGAATTGGGAGTAGAAATGGATTGGCGAATGGTTTTCAAAAAGGGTGGAAGAAGTGCAATGGAGATAAGGGAAATAATAGGCAGGGATACGAAGGAGAAGTGCAAGAATAAATATAGGAGGATTGTATGGGATGTGATAAGGGAAAGGGGATGACCAAGGTGCAGTAGTTCGATGCATGATCTGAAAGGCTCAACATTATTATCTACCGCGTGATATACTATCGCCCTCCATTACAAGTTAAATTCTGTGAGAGCAATTTTTTCCATAGCGATGTAACCGAGCAGTTCCGGTACCGTCGTTACGGACATTACAGGGTTTCAGTGAGTCCGGAAAAACAACTAGTGCGATGAGGAATGTCGCGCCTTTTCGGAAAAGAAGGATGTTGTTTACATCCCCGGACTGCGTTTGTGTGCAGTGGCGTATGTGAGGGTTATCGTAAAACGAGGATGGGAGAGTGGGCATTCCTAACTTCTCGGAAATAAAACACGTGATGTAGAAAGGAATGAGTACGAGGAGTTTGAGATTCTGATTCAATTAAGATCTCATATAGACGAAATTTTTCCATAGGGTTACCACAATTTTTTGTCTACGAAACGAAAAACCCCAATTAGGTACTGGGGCTTATGTCCTCTGGGCAAATACTAGAAGTTTTCTAGGACATAGCTTAATTACTGCCTCGAGATCCGAAAACTCTGCCACTCGTAGTAGCTGGAGCCTTGACCACACGAGGTCACGAACTAGCAACGAAAGTCGACCTTCAGGAAATATGCTTCCGCAAAATGTGTAGCTAGTACTATTGTTTCGAGAGCCCCTGAAGTATTGTTGACAGCTAGATTGGGCCAAAAAGACTATCTCATGCTAAAGTTTTTTTGCGACATCGCAAAAGTTCATAAATATTTCCGTTAACTATTTTTCTGGAATACTCCAAGGCCTTTTCACTTGATGGGTTTGTTAAGAAGTTATTGAATTTATTGAATTGATGTCCGTAGATAGGAGATTCGTGCCAGCTAAGTTAAGGCTTTTTGGAAAATTATATTACTAATGGATTATTGCTCCAAAAATTATGTCTACTAGTTGCTGCAAGAATAGGTCTACACCAAAGGACGTTTTCATCTCATAGGATATAAAATGAAAGACATTCTTTAATAAGTACCAATTTTTCATAAAAAAAAGTACATACTTGCGCAATTTACCTCCAAAGAGGTTTAGGCCAAGCTTAAATTTTCAATTTGCGTCGTTCTCCTTTTAATTTTTCCTACAAGTGTGTGGGACGGCACCTACATGTTTTATGCCGAATCCGAACGATAACCGCAAACCAGATGAATTTTCGCCGAGAAACTTCTTATGGCAGAAAAAATACTCTCATAGTGCTTGCCAGACCACTGCCGAGGGGTAAGTGGGTGGGTTTGCCCGGGACTTGAACACAGGACATTGAGTGTGTTAGGTGGAACACGCGACCATTTTTAATAGTTTCAGTACTTCCATTTCGCCGCTATTTTAATACAATATTCGGCATTACTGCAACCCCTGCTTCCACTTATGTCATTCAATCATTTCGATGACGGAATTTGTGAAAGTTAACGCATCAAGCGAACAATACTCATCACCACTTGTGCCACGTGACCACAATGCATTAAGGTCCCAATTGCAGCAAAGAGCATCAGCATTATTGATGGGTTTTGTATTGTTGTCAAATAAGTAATTTGTGACAAGAACTCAAAATTTGTTTAGACATGGTTCTTTCGCAAACAATGCTGACAAATTTAACTTAAACGTATAACGGTTTCATTGGAGATTCCTTTTTTCCCTCTTTTGTTCTTGGTACTTTCTTCTTTAAAAAGGAGTTGTCAAAAGCGTGTTTTAGCGCGTGGCACGAATGTCTTTAGTAAATATTGATTTTAGAAATAAAACCTAACAAATTATTAACGATTTACGCACATTTTGAAAAACATCCAAATAAAAGTTCCTGCACAGAGGTTTATCTTTCTTATATATAAATTTCGTATCGCGTAGTTTGACCGATATCGCTACTTAACTGATTTCAATCTAATTTGCACACCGCGTAAAAAGAAAGGATAGCAATCCTGTGAAGTTTCTTTCCGGGAAGTGGACCAGGACCGATCTATTCGAATAAATTGTATTCACGGTTCGATTTGCCTGATTGGTTTATAGGTATCCCTTTACCTAGATTAGTATTTACGATACTTTTTTCCGGGAAGGGGACCAGGGACCAATCTTTTCGAACAAATACTGTTCTTGGTTCGATTTACCTTAAATTGGGCACATAGTTAGCCCTTTTCCAAGATTAGTATATATGACACTTTTTTGGGGAAATGGAGCAGGGACTGACTGAGATTAGACTGGTACTTGGGCTAGGACTGGGACTGCGACTGGGACTTGGACGTAGGGGTGGGACTGGGACGTGGAAAAAGGGATGGAGAAGAACTAGGGAGAAGAGAAAAAAATGAGAATAGAGAGATATAGATAACTGGAGCGGAAATGAAGCGAAGGAAAAGACGGAGAGGGAGAAAAAGAGAAAGGCAAAAGGAAGAGTGAATAAAAAGATAAGTAAAAGAGGAGAGAGGGGAAGGTAGAGTAAGAGGTAAAAACTGCTTAAAAGTTATGCAGATTGAATAAAGCTAGGGAAGAGCAACGTCTGCCGGGTCTGCTAGTTTTTAATAATTCCTGTTAGTTCTAAAAATTTGGTAGCAGTTCTCCAAGTAGCTTCTTGTTAATAAACCATACTCTTATTTCTAAGATTACACTCGTGCATGGTTTATATTGTATTCAACAAAAATATAAAGTTCCCCCATGCAGTAATTTAAATTGTGTAAATATTACATCTGAGACAAATAAGTTTTAAAATTTTAATTAAACTCAGCTGCGTTATTCAAATAAAAGAGTAAAAATAAAGGGACGATATGCATAATACATAATGGGGGAGTAAAATTAAGAGACATGTATGATTAACCCCAAATTGATGTTAAAATGTTGAAATAACTATTTAACAACAAAACCTGGATGGAAATGTGAAAGACGTAGAATAAACGCTCCACTTTCATTTAGGTATACGAGTATGTCTTTACCTGTCTGTTTTGTACGAAAACGTATTCAAACATTATTTCAATCCTTTGCCATCGAAATTATTTCAACACTCGAAGTCAAATATCGAAGGGTATGTTATTTTTTATATGCTATGATACATTTATGTATTAGGGTGGTTCATACTTTATGGAACGTGTCCCAGGCGGGCCGACCTTAGCTCGGCGTGACTTAACTCTTTCCAGCTTCACGATATTTTTGGGGGGACTCACAAGGTGTCCTATTCGTCGTATGTGCTATATTTCAATAAAATTTGATATTGGAAACCATATAGACAACTAAAAACTTTACAATGAATACGACTCTTGTGAATTTCCTATTAATTACAATAGCAGAATCAAAATTATTTTTTATTAAAAACTACGTATAATATAAATATTCGCATATATCACTTGCTATATTTTTTAATTTCAAACAGATAGCAGCTTTGTAAAAATATCCTTAGCTGTAATATCAATGTCAAAGAGTTTCGAACGTAAGGCATTACAAATTAAATAATAGGGGGACTCATTAAAGCATATAAATTTATAAGGTGTTCAATTATATCAATTTACACACGTCTTTATATGAACGCACCTAGTAGTTCTTGATAAACTTAACTGTAAACTAAGCTGTATTATTGCCAAAAAATTTTTTGATTGTTATACAAATTAAAAAATGCCAAGATTAAGTGGAAAATCAAAACTAAAAAGTCTTTACTAAGATATTATTGTAAATGACTTGCTGATGTTGGAGATTTCTGATGTAAATGACGGCTGTTATGTGCTCAAGGTGGCATTCCTTTGAGTTTAACGCGTTTACACCATGAAATGTGCGCGTAAATTTATACAAATTGTGTAAATGATTTTTCATACAAAATTTGCCAGTTCGTTTACGCACTAGATAAATGTATACGTTTATACACTTTATAAGGCATTTATAAGGTTAAATGAGTCCCCCTAATATGTATAATGAAATAAGTACAATAAGAGGCAACCATAGGTCGTAGACGTGCTTAATAATATTCCTATAGAAATACGACGTAAAAACCTTTTGTTTCATACCCATTTTGGTTTCACTTGGTTTATTTAAACATTTCAAATAGGTGGCAATCTTTTAAAAAACAGTCTAAGCGGCAACACCTACCGAAAGTGCTTTGGATGTGGCGTATTATTGATACTGATAGTCAATGCTATCGTTTGTTTTCAATTAACTATCGACTGTAGTCTATGCTATCGGTAAGGCTATATTTTGAAATAACTACCGATAGTTTTTTTCCAGGTTAACTGTGCTGAATCACCAGTCTCCTGTACTTAAAGTAAAGAAACTCCGTCACGAAAAAAACACATTTGTTAGGTCGATGTAGTATTAGGCGTTGCCGTTATGGTTCCGGGAGAGAACGTAGAACCGTATCTACTGCTACTTCACAAGCTCGTGAAGTAGAAGTCGCTTAATTTTCCAGACATTGCGGGAGCAAATAATCATAAAAGTATGCTAATGAATTCGAAAATAAAAACCATGATATTATTATATATATTTTAAAAATTATTTTTTTTGCCAACTAAGCTAAAATTCTTGCCGTGACTGCCTGCGAACGACGGTACGAAACGCCCTCGAAATGTAGAGTAATTTTCAGCATCTTCGGTTTTTTAATCGTCATCAATACTTCCAAAAAACCATAGTCTTAACAGATTCGAGCCAACTTAACAAATATATTTTGCATGAGTATGTCTCAGAAGAAATCCTTAGCAACTAGCACCCTCACCATTTCCTACTTGTCATCAGCTGTTTTATAGACTTAAGGGTATTAACACGGGTATGAGTTTCATCACAAAGAAGGATATCATCGAATGTACGATAATGTAGCTCAGCTTATTTTTTCACTTCAAACGCACACATTGTTTACCTTCAACGTGTAATGCAAAAAACCCTTCTACAATGAGTGGTTGTTTAATTTTCTACAACTGAAACTTCACCTTATAAGCTCGCAAAAAAACTCGTTTGGTTTACATCTGAATTTAAATAGTCTTCGCAGAGTAAAAACTTTGAAGTTTTTATTGTTAAGTGAACTTTACATTTGCTTAGAATATTTAACATTGTATTTACTTATGCCGGCAGGTTACATGGAACAACAAACACCCACGCAACTTGATTTGTGAAGGATTAACGACATACGCACTTACATATCTTAAGGCCGTGACACAATGACATTTTTCATATAGATGCGTTTAACACAAGCTTATGCATTGCAATAACATCGCCACAAACAACCAAGATTTGCGTTTGTAAACATGAAGGAACTTCAGACTTGGCAATTGAAGTTTATTACGCCTTACCCATTCACATACAAAATTTCGCGAAACACTGTTATAAACATTCTCCCTATACAACAAAAATACGTGCTAACATATTTTGTGTCGTAATCGATTGTTATATTGCAGTTTTTAATTGAGAAAAATGTTGGAAAAGTTACCAAACAGTGGAAAAAATAATTTCACTTGCAAAGTGCGCCAACACCCTTAGCCAAAGCAAATGTCAAATTCTTCTTCTTATGATTTGCTTGGAACAAAATTGGGGAGTTGGCTACTTTTCAACATCAGATGGCGCCAGTGTCGCTCATTCTACCGTTCTCCATAAAAAGACGTGCAATCTACTCGCAATGCATAAGCTTGTGTTAAACTCATCTATAAGAAAAACTGCTTATGTGTCGGAGCTATTACTCTGCAGCTACAAAGGACGCATATGCGCCCTCGTATTACTCATCCACCTTTATTTACATTTCGCTTGTCACCCACATTTAACGCTTTGAGTGCGTCAACAATCGTGTAATATTTAACTCCCTTTTAGCTGCTTCAGCTTGTTTTTTCCAACCAATTTATTTTCCTTACAATTTTTTCTTTTATTCCAATTTGATTTTATATTCATTTGAAATGGATTAACGTTAACAAGAATAGCATAGCATATGGTATTCACAATTGTACTTGCTTAACAATCACCGCCAAGGGTGACTTAATAGCACGCCCAATCACTTTAGTAACTTTAGAAAGAGATGCACCCTCAGCTGGAACAATTTCGAAGGTTAATTGTAACGTGCCTATATCCACGGCTCAGTCCGCACGAAAAAAAACCACAAAGCATGATTGCGATCACCCCCCTAATAATCCTGAAAACAGTTCCGAGACATACCAGAAAATAATCTTGAAACAGTCTTAAAAACATACAGGAGATAAACCAGCAATGATCCATATAAGTAAGGAAATACTGGATTTTTTAAGCAGTACAGCAAATACTCCCCACGAAATGCTTTTCTATGAAGTTCCGAAAGTAATCTCGATATGATGCGTCGAAGGCTCAAAAATATCCCAAATCAATCCTTCCGATGTGATTCTCGAACAGCCTCGAAATGGCTCCGAAAACATTCCTAAAATGATCCGAAATAATCTCGAAACTATACGCAGATAATCCTGAAATGAAAACAACCAAGAAAGTGATCCGAAACAGTCCCGAGCAGATCTATATCTTAATCCCAAAACGTTCCCAAAATAGTCCGAAAATATTTGAAACAACCCCGAAAAGGTCACTAAAAAGATCGCGAAAAGGTCCTCAATAATCCTGAAGTAATCTAGAAAAAGTTCCGAAATAATCCTATAGTAATCTAGAAAAGAACCCAACATTAATCTAGAAAAGAACCCAACAACAAATAAAAAAAATGTATGTAAGGGCAATAACTCCGAAAAGATTTTAGGCGGAGGTCTCTTCGGTCGTGCTCATTTGAGTTTTTCCTGCAAATTAGCGAGACGGGGCCTACTTGCTTAATGCCGATTCTGAAGGGCATCTGCAAGGCAGATGAGTTTTTACTGAGAAGCTTTCATGGCAGAAATACACTCGGAGTGCTTGCCAAACACTGCCGAGGGGCGACCCATCTTAGACAAATTTTCTTCTAATTGAAGAAACTTGTTTCTAAAATTTTGATGTCGCTTTGCCCGGGGCGTGAACCCAGGATCTTCGGTGTGGTAGGCGGAGTACGCTACCATCACACCAAGGCAACCGCCCAAATAGCCCCCGAATTTATTCTAAAATAGTTCTGAAACGGTCTGAAAATAGCTCCGATATGAATCCAAAAGCAAACCGAAAATTATATCCAAATTTTCCAAAACTGATCTCAAATATTCTCGTGGTGATCCTGAAATATCATCGGAATGGCCCCGGAGGAATCCGTGGAATTATCTGTACATAGCCTCGAAAAGATACGGAAATAGGTCCGGAATGATCACGATATTATCCCGAAAACTGACAAATTTTCCAAATTTATTTAAACTTATATCTATATGAATAATGGACCATAAATACACACATATACTATAGACGGGGTAATTGGGGATCTGGATGTTTCGATGGCGGGATTCTCAGATATTGGCTTTGTGACTCAATCTCACCAGAGCGGCTGATTGTATTTGGATGAACCTTGGCTCATATCTCATACTTAAGAAGGATCTACTGGGCGTTTTTTTTAAAGGGCGGGAGTGTTTTTAAATTATTGTTAATAATTATCCCAAAAGAGCTCCGATCTCATAGAGATCCGTAGATAGTCTCAAAATTACCGTAATCATCTTGAAACAGTCCTGAATCAATCCAGAAAGCAATTCGAAATTATGAAAAGAGCATTCCCAAAATAATTCCGAAATTATCCAGTAACTGCCCCAAAATAATCCCTCACACAGTTGCAAAATTATCGTGAAAATAGTCCTGAAATGATCCGATGATGAAATCAAAATAATACAGATACAGAGAAATTTCTGTTGTGATCCCTACAACAGTCTCGCAATGATCCCAGAAACAAACATTTATTCGAGTTAGCTTTTTTGATTCCATTATACTGTTGTTGTTGTTGTAGCGATAAGGTTACTCCCCGAAGGCTTGGGGAGTGTTATCGATGTGATGGTCCTTTGCCGAATACAGATCCGGTACGCTCCGGTAACACAGCACCATTAAGGTGCTTGCCCGACCATCTCGGGAACGATTTATATGGCCACACTATACCTTCAGGCCATCCCTCCCTTCCTCCCCCAAGTTCCATGAGCAGCTTGGGGTCGCCAGGGCCTCGTCTGTTAGTGAAACGGGGTTCGCCGCTCGAAGGTGACGTTGAGAATTGGGTTTGGAGAAGCTATATATTGCGCTGGCTACCTGAAAAAGTTGCGCTACACAGCCCCCTGAATCTGGTATTTTAGTCGCCTCTTACGACAGGCATACCTACCGCGGGTATATTCTAACCCCCTAACTCGCTGGGGGCTTTCATTATACTCATGTTTCGTGATACCTTAGATATTTACTATGAAGGTTGGGCTATATGTAAAAGTCAAGTGTCAAATGGCGGGACTACTTTTTGCATACGGTTCGTGTAGCTCACTGCTTCAGAAAATTTGCGTCAATTATCTGTTGGGCAGCAACTGCACATACACTCGTATTTTGTAGTAAGATAAATGTGAAAAAGCGACAATCTGGCAAAGCCACTCCGTCTTAATGCTTTAATGACTTGCAGGGCGATTTCATCGCACCTTATGACCACCATGAGATCGCATCTCAAGCGTGTGTTTTTCTCAAATCAAGCGGCTCGCTAAATGGTCGGCTCCTAAATCAGTTTCAGTGCCAGCGAGTGCTAGGTGTGACGTGTGTATGTTTTGGGGTGTCGGGGGAGTAAAAAAATACATTGGAAATATCGTACGACTCGTCTCAAACGATATTCATCGCAAGAAGCATTGTTTATATACAGTTTGGCAGCTTAAATTGAGGTTATGTTGCGAATAGAGTGGAAGGCACTCGAATTCAGTGAAAGAGACACTCGAATGCAGTGGAATGAAGAACAGAAGGAAGAGTAGAGTTGCATTGGATTAATATAACTTCAATCATTGCATCAATTTTAAGATAAATTTAGAAAAAATAATTAAATACTTGAGTATAAGCAAACAATTTCTTCCAATTACTGCAACTAAGGTGTCCTAGATGCTATATATTCCAAAATAATAACACTTTCCCCCCTATTGCGAGTGTCGATTGGAGTAGAATCGACTGTTTGTCGATTCCATCTTTTCATTTAATTTTGTTATTATGCAAGTTAAGTGCGCCAAATCTTTGAACTATTAAAACAGTTATCTTGTACGAAACAGATTTTGATATTTTTTTAATATTTCGATTCATATAAGATACTTTTTATCCATTATAAAGATAATCGATTAACGCTCAACGATCGACTGTCGACTGCGATCGACATTAGCAATAGGGGGGTTTATGTCTGTTTAAAAATTTAACTTCAATTTCCCGAAGATTTCCGTAATATGGCCATTAGTGATGTTTGTGTGTGTGTGCAAATTTTGAGCGATCAGCTATTAGTTGCGCTACTGGGTAATGTTTAGAATGGGCAAGAAGGTTGCGGAAACACTAAAAAACTGAAATGAAAATATTCTCTCTCAACCTCGAAAACCAATTCCCAAACTGTGTTGCAATAGTACGAAAACAAAACATACATTTTTTGGCAAGAAAATACGAAAAACGGAATAACCATAGGAACTTTTAAAATTACAACTGAAAATTCAGTTCGAGTTGTGAATCACAAAAGCGACATTTCATATTTGTGGCTTTTAGTGCGAGCGAAGCTGCCGGTAGAGGCTAGGTTATCCTGAAACGCTTAATAATTTGAACATAATAAGAGCGGTGGCAGCTCTATTTTCCACATATGTATAAGGCAAAATACTCTCTCTTTATCAATCTTATGTGTGTTTGTATATTATTCTCTTCCTGTGTTCTTCGCCCCACATACCTGCACTTGATCGTCCCTCACACAGCACTTAAATGTGCAAACTGTGCCCGTATGAGCAAAAGGCACATACGAGCCGGTTTGCACATCGCTGGTCTAACGTAATCCTATTCCCGAGATATAAAACTACAATCTCTCTATTTTTTTTATCACGACCAACGCAGATGCTTTTAGTTCCACAATTTGAGGATATGAACCAGGAATGTGTGGGTCTCTAATGGCAAAGGAGCCTCCGTTTGGCCGGCTTATGTCCTTGCAAAAGCAAACCCTTATTATCACCGTCATCCCAAGGTGTATTGAAAAAAGCAAGGAAATACATATATACGAGTATGATCATTTCTCATTGCGACGTCTACTGAAGAAAACATGCATGTCAAACTTCTGATGGGAAATTTTTTCTCCAAGCCAAAGAGGATAAATATAATAAAAGACGTTACTCGTAGCCATTTGCATAATGTTTTCGTTATGGTAGTCGCAGGTTTTTTTTTCGAGATGTGCATAAATGTCTTCTAAACATTTTTGTGGGGTATTTGTGTTTATTTTTCCGACTGTATTTAATGTATTAATTAATTTTGTTTCCAAAAATCACATTTGCATAAGGTGCCTACACGGCATGGATAAATGCGGACAATTAAGAATGTCCCTCTCAGAAAACATAGGCAACAATTTTTTTAATTTCCAGCGAGTTACTCGCCACTCGCACCAGACTGGTGGCTCATATTATATTTATCCTCTTTCTCCAAGCACTATTATTCACAGCCTGTAGCTAAGAGAAAAAGGTCGAATTCACGTTGAACGCTTTGCCTGCGAAATTTCATTTCAAAAATTCTTCTAAATCTCCATAAAAGAAATTTTTTTTTCAAAAAACTGCATTTACCATCGTCTTTAGCCCACGAATTCACTTGGGACTACGCCAATTGACACGAAAAAAAAATACATACAAAATTATTTGGAGCCTTGAAAATGAAACAAAAAAAATGCATAAAAAATCGCAAAAATCGATGAAATTTCGCGGGCTCGAAAAATATTTTTTTGTGGATGCGTAGTGGAACTTTTTTTTCTAAGCCCAAATCCTATAGAAAAATCGATGGCGCCATATCGGTTAATAAATCTACCCACCCTAATGTATATATGTGCATGTAAAAAAACACAGCTATCGTTTACTTATGGCGCAGTCAAAGCGAAGCAACGTCACAAAGCGTTCTATGTAAATTCAGCCTATTAGAATTTCACGTTGACACTTACAGATGCAATTGTATTTGGAGGGTTAGTTTGCTTGGCTGTGCGCGTGTGTGTGTTCTACCATATGGTGAAGCGATTAAATCTACCACGATTTTAGTACACAACATTGTTTAGGATATATATACAAACTTTGACATAAACATATATGTGTTTCCGTGGTGTAGTGGTTATCACATCCGCCTAACACGCGGAAGGCCCCCGGTTCGATCCCGGGCGGAAACAGGAAAATTTTTTTTAACTCTCAATATTTTTTTTAAGTAGTTTTGGTTGGGGATTGAACCATAAAAATTGGTGTTTGCTTCAAATACTCATAGACGATTCACATGGTCTTCTTTTCGTGGAATTGCTCTGGTTTTTTTCGTTGTAATTGCTCTGGTTTTAACCCTACAAGCCTAACCTATTTTAGTAATACATAAAGCATAACATACGTCTCAGAGGCGTACATGTACTAATAATAACCTCTGAGATAAATTCTGCTTAGTTATACAGTTTTTTTTTAATGAAGTTTTAGATCGGAATACAAACTACTAATAACACATTTTCTATAAATAAAATTAATTCAAACATATTTATTATCACAAAAATAACGAATATAAAAACCAGGTGCATAGAAAATAAACTTAAACATTAGAAAAAAATAATTTAGGAGCAGTCTACACATACATCATGTTTGTGCTCACAACATATTAGTTTTTTGCAATTATAGCACATATTTTTGACATCCTCTTTTTTTTGTAGGACCAGAAACAACAATATTTTCGTTTTTTAGGTTCTGATTCTTCTGATTGAGAATTATCGTGTGTACTTGTAGGATCGCCGAGAATTGTACCTATATTGTCTCGCACAGACCTGATCAAGTTGGGCCTTGAAGCCTTTCTTCCATCCATGGTTTCATCAAATCTGTAGATAGTTGCTTCATGTTTCTCTGCGATTCAAAGGCTTTTTATTATTTTCCGCCATGTTGTGACTATAAATTATAGCACTGTTTACAATGACATGATCAGAATGCCGTAAAATACAGCCATGGCCATTTATTTCTCTTACGGCTGCATGACATTGACGAACACATCTGATCAAATGAATCTACCCCTCCTTTTGTTTGGTTGTAGAAATGAATCCATGTCTGGTTTTCCACTTGAATGATTAATTATTGCGTCTTCATCACAGAGGACATAAGTAAACCATATTTGAGGGCTTTGGCTTATAAGATACCGTGTCAGTGGCCCATCAAAGCAAAACATAGAAGTACCAGCAGATCGGGATCTTGAATTTTTAAGTTTTTTCAGGTATTTCTCTCTTATTAGAAACGTATTGTGCCAACTATAGTCAATTTGTAAGGCGGTTGAAGAAGATTTTTAGCCAGGGGAACTGATGTGAACCAGTTATCACATGTATGCTCCTATTAGAACCATGAATGGTTTTCGAAAATTTTTTTACATAAATTCACCAGTGGAATGCCTCCACTATTTGTGGTTCTTCCAGTATATGGATCCGCATCAATCATGTACTTGGACGTTGCGTCGCACATCATCGGAAACTTGATTCCATACTTGCTGGGCTTATTCGGAATGTAAATCCGGAAGGGGCATCTGCCTCTAAACCCTAGTAACTGCTCATCAATTGTTACTCCGATCCAGGAATGTAGTTGTTTCGGCATTGCTTTATAAACATTCCCAAACATTTCTAGCTGGAACGAATGCGTCATTTGGTCGAAGCATCGGACGCAAGGTTTTATCGTCCATTCTTAGGCATCTAGATAAAACTCAAATCTTTCTTTACTCATTACTGAAACGTACCGTGTGCCAGAAAAAGTAGAATCAAACAATTCGTCTGTTGAAAGGTGGTTATCCTTCATGACAGCAGTCAGAGTTAGAATGCCTATAAATGCACGAATCTCTAAGTATTGAGTGTCTTTATAAGTCGCTGTTGTTTTTGATATATTTTAGTCTTTAGTTATCATTTCGACATTGGTCATTAACAATTTCATTTAAAAATTTCGTATGTTATGAAGAGGGACCAAATATATTATGCATGCGCTGCTGGACCCCGAGATGCGCGAACTATATTCATTGCTTCTGTTCTATGAGATAATGTGGCCTTACTGGTTGACCAATATGCCCATTCTTACCACGAATATTTTTGTCAGAAATATGATGTATTCGTTCGGAACTGAAAGTAATTGAAACGTCGGCAGCATCGATATCTTCTTCAGTGCAGGAATTTACTTGTTTATCCTCACTATCACAGCTGTTTTCATCATTGTTTTCAACATTCTGGAGACAGTTCTCCTCTCCTTTCTTCTGAGCTGAATCGTCTGCAGCGTTATGTTATCTTCTTCGCATAGGATGGCAAAAATATCGTCAACGTTCAATTTATATGATAAATCGTGACATATTCACAAGTTCTATAAGATATGTACATACAGAAATAATGAGCATAAAACACCACAATATTAATATATCCATCGTGATGAAAACTACATAAAGCCTAAACATACGTCTCGTAGGCGTGTTTATACGCGAAAACTAAAAAATGGTTAAGTTTGAATCAGCGAAAAGCAAGCATCAACCGACTACTGACTTGACGAAAAGCACGAGGTGTTAACTTAAACAGTTTAAAAAAGAAAGAGAGTTTTAAAATCAATGTACGCCTCGCAGGCGTAGGTTAGGCTTCTAGGGTTAATCAAATTTTATATATTTGTATAAAAACTAAGGCTGACGACAGAGTGAAAGCGAGGAGCGTTGCTATAATATAATAATTTCTAAGGGGAAAATTTTAAAAGGTGTCACAGTGCCAGAAATGTTTCAAGGTTGTCAAATATATAAAAATAAAAATTGCTTCTCGCATAGCATAGCTAGCACTCTGCCGTCAGCATAAGGCTTCAAAACGAATTTCCTAAATATGTTGTAATGTCATTCTTATAGAAGCACATTTTTTAAATTGCTTCAAAAGCTGACAGCCATAGCAGCTAGTGCTCTTTATACTCAGTTGAGCAGAGCTCACAGAGTATATTAACTTTGATTGGATAACGGTTGGTTGTACAGGTATAAAGGAATCGAGATAGATATAGACTTCCATATATCAAAATCATCAGTATCGAAAAAAAATTCGATTGAGCCATGTCCGTCCGCGTCCGTCCGTCGTCCGTTAAACACGATAACTTGAGTAAATTTTGAGGTATCTTGATGAAATTTGGTATGTAGGTTCTTGGGCACTCATCTCAGATCGCTATTTAAAATGACGATATCGGACAATAACCACGCCCACTTTTTCGATATCGAAAATTTCGAAAAATCGAAAAAGTGCGATAATTCATTACCAAAGACGGATAAAGCGATGAAACTTGGTAGGTGAGTTGAACTTATGATGCAGAAATAGAAATTAGTAAAATTTTGGACAATGGGCGTGGCACCGCCCACTTTTAAAAGAAGGTAATTTGAAAGTTTTGCAAGCTGTAATTTGGCAGTCGTTGAAGATATCATGATGAAATTTGGCAGAACGTTTACTCTATTACTATATGTCTGCTAAATAAAAATTAGCAAAATCGGAGACGAACACGCCCACTTTTTAAACAAAAAATTTTTTTAAGTCAAATTTATAAAAAAAATTGAATATCTTTACAGTATATAAGTAAATTATGTCAACATTCAACTCCAGTAATGATATGTTGCAACAAAATACAAAATAAAAGAAATTCAAAATGGGCGTGGCTCCGCCCTTTTTCATTTAATTTGTCTAGGATACTTTTAATGCCATAAGTCGAACAAAAATTACCAATCCTTGTGAAATTTGGTAGAGGCTTAGATTCTAGGACGATAACTGTTTTCTGTGAAAATGGGCGAAATCGGTTGAAGCCACGCCCAGTTTTTATACACAGTCGACCGTCTGTCCTTCCGCTCGGCCCTTAACACGATAACTTGAGCAAAAATCGATATATCTTTACTAAACTTAGGTCACGTACTTATCTGAACTCACTTTACGAAATTACGAAAAATGAAAAAAAATGTCATAATTCTATACCAAATATGAAAAAAGGGATGAAACATTGTAATTGGATTGGTTTGTTGACGCAAAATATAACTTTAGAAAAAACTTTGTAAAATGGGTGTGACACCTTCCATATTAAGTAGAATAAAATGAAAAAGTTCTGCAGGGCGAAATCAAAAGCCCTTGGAATCTTGGCAGGAATACTGTTCGTTGTATTTCATATATAAGGCGGTACCCGACAGATGCTGTTCTGGGTCACCCTGGTCCACATTTTCGTCGATATCTCGAAAACGCCTTCACATATACAACTAAGGGCCACTCCCTTTTAAACCCCTCATTAATACCTTTAATTTGATACCCATATCGTACAAACAAATTCTAGAGTCACCCCTGGTCCACCTTTATGGCGATATCTCGAAAAGGTGTCCACCTATAGAACTAAGGCCCACTCCCTTTTAGAATACTCATTAACACCTTTCATTTGATTCCCATATCGTACAAACACATTCTAGAGTCACACCTGGTCCACCTTTATGGCGATATCTCGAAAAGGCGTCCACCTATAGAACTATGGCCCACTCCCTTTAAAAATACTCTTTAATACCTTCTATTTGATACCCATGTCATACAAACACATTCCAGGGTTACCCTAGGTTCATTTTCCTACATGGTGATTTTCCCTTATTTTGTCTCCAAAGCTCTCAGCTGAGTATGTAATATTCGATTGCACCCGAACATAGCCTTCCTTACTTGTTTATTTTATATTTATCTTAAAAATTGTTTAGGTATGTACATTTGTTCACTATATATTTCTTATCTTATACATCCGATTATTTGGAGATTACGAACGGGATAAGATTATTGTTCAGCCCCATTCATGAAAGGTATGAAGTCCCGTCCTTACTTGTTTGTATATTCATATTTAGTTTACTTGAAAAAGTTTATTATACACTTCAATAAAAAGTGACAAAATCCCTTTCATATTATATGCATGGGCCGGGAATGGAATCCGGGCAGCCCTCGTGGTAGCCGAGCATTCTACCACTGAACCACCGATGCTCTTAATGATCAATGCTCACGCGCTGTATAAAAGTCAGAGAGTTGCAACAGCAGCTAAAAAAGCATAAACAAAAAACAGCTAATTCCAAGGCGGAAATAAAATAATTTGCCTCTGTCACAGTAAAAGTATAAAAATTCCAGGTAGGTAGGTATTTAAAAATTCGGGCGCTCATACATATTTTATTTGCTTTATATTAGGTCGGTTGAATGTTTGTCCGCATACTCAATACAAATCTTGCAATCGTAACTTCTCATTGAGCTACATACGTGAAACTTCACAGATAGGTTAAGAAACCGTGACAAATGAACAAAAGGAAAAAATAAAAAAATCCGTTAGGTAGCGTACGGATCGATCGAAATAATTAATGAGAATTTGGAAATTTGAAACCGGCTTTTAAGTAACTTCTAGATGAGATAGAGACTTGAAATATCAAACTTAGTTCAGAGGCCGATGACATATAACATAATACATGAAAAAACAAGTAAGGAAGGCTAAGTTTGGGTGTAACCGAACATTACATACTCAGTTGAGAGCTATGGAGGCAAAATAAGGGAAAATCACCTCGTAGTAAAATGAACCTAGGGTAACCCTGGAATGTGTTTGTATGACATGTGTATCAAATGGAAGTTATTAAAGAGTATTTTAAGAGGGAGTGGGCCATAGTTCTATAGATGGACGCCATTTAGGGATATCGCCATAACGGTGGACCAGGGCTGACTCTAAAATTTGTTTGTACGACATGGGTATCAAATGAAAGGTGTTAATGAGTATTTTAAAAGGGAGTGGGTCTAAGTTCTATAGGAGGACGCCTTTTTGAGATATCGCCATAAAGGTGGACCGGGAGTGACTCTAGAATTTGTTTGTACGATATGGGTATCAAATGAAAGGTGTTAATGAGTATTTTAAAAGGGAGTGGGCCTAAGTTCTATAGGTGGACGCCTTTTCGAGATATCGCCATAAAGGTGGACCAGGGGTGACTCTAGAATTTGTTTGTACGATATGGGTATCAAATTGAAAGTGTTAATGAGTATTTTAAAAGGGAGTGGGCCTTAGTTCTATAGGAGGACGCCTTTTCGGAATATCGTTATAAAGGTGAACCAGGGTTGACTCTAGAATGCTTATGTACAATATGGGTATCAAACGAAAGGTGTTAATAAGTATTTTAAAAGGGAATAAGCCTTAGTTCTATGGGTGGACGCCTTTTTGGGATATTGCCATAAACGTGGACCAGGGGTGACTCTAGAATTCGTTTGTACAATATGGGTATCAAATGAAAGGTGTTAATGAGTATTTTAAAAGGGCGTGGGCCTTAGTTCTATAGCTGGACGCCTTTTCGAGATATTGCCATAAAGGTGGACCAGGGGTGACTCTAGAATTTGTTTGTACAATATGGGTATCAAATGAAAGTGTTAATGAGTATTTTAAAAGGGAGTGGGCCTTAGTTCTATAGGAGGACGCCTTTTCAGAATATCGTTATAAAGGTGAACCAGGGGTGACTCTAGAATGCTTATGTACAATATGGGTATCAAACGAAAGGTGTTAATGAGTATTTTAAAAGGGAGTGGGTCTTAGTTCTATAGATGGACGCCTTTTCGAGATATCGCCATAAAGGTGGACAGGGGTGACTCTAGAATTTGTTTGTACGATATGGGTATCAAATGGAAAGGTTTATAAGTATTTTAAAAGGGAGTGGGCCTTAGTTATATAGGAGGACGCCTTTTCGGAATATCGTTATAAAGGTGAACCAGGGTTGACTCTAGAATGCTTATGTACAATATGGGTATCAAACGAAAGGTGTTAATAAGTATTTTAAAAGGGAATAAGCCTTAGTTCTATGGGTGGACGCCTTTTTGGGATATCTCCATAAACGTGGACCAGGGGTGACTCTAGAATTTGTTTGTACGATATGGGTATCAAATGAAAAGTGTTAATGAGTATTTTAAAAGGGAGTGGGCCTAAGTTCTATAGGTGGACGCCTTTTCGAGATATCGCCATAAAGGTGGACCACGGCTGACTCTAGAATTTGTTTGTACGATATGGGTATCAAATTAAAGGTATTAATGAGGGTTTAAAAGGGAGTGGTGGTAGTTGTATATGTGAAGGCGTTTTCGAGATATCGACCAAAATGTGGACCAGGGTGAACCAGAACATTATCTGTCGGGTACCGCTAAGTTATTTATATATGTAATACCACGAACAGTTATCCTTCCAAAATTCCAAGGGCTTTTGATTTCGCCCTGCAAAACTTTTTCAATTTCTTCTACTTAATATGGTAGGTGTCACATGCATTTTACAAAGTTCTTTTCTAAAGTTATATTTTGCGTCAATAGACCAATCCAATTACCATGTTTCATCCCTTTTTTCGTATTTGGTATATTATTGTGGCATTTTTTTTTAATTTTTAGTAATTTTCGATATCGAAAAAGTGGGCGTGGTCATAGTGAGTTCAGATAAGTACGTGAACTAAATTTAGTAAAGATATATCGATTTTTGCTCAAGTTATCGTGTTAACGGCCGAGCGGAAGGACATACGGTCGACTGTGTATAAAAACTGGGCGTGGGATATATACGACGATCTCTATGATTTTTTCAGAAAACAATATATGCTATATAGGTAAGTGGTTGGTGCAATTTGAAGTATCTAGCTATTAAAATGAGGCAGTAATTACGAAAAGTTTCTTATCTGAACAATCGGTTATAGGGGATATATGCAATATATACGACCATTTCATCAATTTTTCAAACAACAATATGTATGTTCAATATACGAAAGCATATGGTGAAGTTTGAATAAATTGAGGAAGATATGACAAAAATCCTCTTTTCTGAAAAATCGGTTGTATGGGATCCCCTAGGATCCCTGCTATAGTGGTCAAATATGCCCCCATTGCTTATTCGAAAGGGCAATTACTTAAAAATTTTGGAGACCATATTGTAGGGCCTTCGTGGTAGAAATTCCAGCCGTTGTCGAAAATATGGAAATATAAATCCAAAATTGCTACTAAAATATCGGATCATGACAAAAAAAAACCAACTCAAAGTTAATTCAAGTGAAAACAAGCTTGATACAAAAATAAAGATGTAAGCCTAAATTTTTAACCCTGCATCGGTTTAAGCAGATTTTCAAACTTTTATATACAAAATTGGAAACCTCTCTACTAAGATATTGTGTTAAAACAAAACTATATAAGCTTAGAAAAACTAAAAATATAAAATTTTAAACAGTTCTGGCTTTAAAACAAAACCAAAAAGTTTAAACATACCGCTGGAAACTCAGTTCAAGTAGAAGGTTTATCAACCCGGATTTTTCTGATGATTGTGATTCTATGATACCCCAGGAGCATTTAACCATCAAAACTAAAATCCGTGATCGCGTATTTTGCCGTAAAAACCGGTATTTCATAGCTCAGCGCACTAATAGGCCTACAATATACATTTTTAAAAGTTTCGGATATGCATATACACTAGGGCGAGTCGATTTGTGGGGAGGAAAAAAAATCGCCCATTGCTCTGTGGAAATCATATTCTAGGGATCAAAATAAGAAACTTTGCCGAAGGAACCTACCTCTAAAACGAATTCTGATGTCCCCCCTCTCCCCAGGTAGGGGTAAATTTTTAAAAAATCCCACTTTGACCCATTTAGAGTGCTCCAATCGAGTCCAAATGTATGACCGACCCCCACTAACTTTGGACCCCCTGGGGTACCAAGGGGTATGCCACTGGCATCGGTGGGTCGGGCCTCCAAAGTTAGTGGGGGTCGGTCATACATTTGGACTCGATTGGAGCACTCTAAATTGGTAAAAGTGGGATTTTTCAAAATTTACCCTTACTTGGGGCGGCATCAGAATTCGTTTTAGAGGTATGGTTCCTTCGGCAAAGTTTCTTATTTTGATCCCTAGAATACGATTTCCACAGAGCAATGAGCGATTTTTAAATCGACCCGCCCTAATATACACCCAGCAATTACAAACGTCTTTCACTTTTTACTGGTTTTTTCAACTTTGGCCTAGACTATTTTATAAAGGATTCACATTTTTCTTGAATAGAAAGCCATGCGCACAATTTGTCTTGTTTTTAAAATATCAGTTGTAGTCAGTGGCAGCGCTTAAAGAGATCTGTTTGTGAGTGGATATCCTAGAACCGATTTTAAAAGATTCAGCTGAAAACTTATTTTCGCATAGTCATGGCCAAAATAAAATAGATTTGAAATTTAGTTGCACCTTTTTTTATTTTTCGACAGATTTGGCCATAATCGTTTAAACTGTTATTCGCCAATTAAGTAACAGACATCCTATAGGAAATTGTGTATAAAAGCTGCAGTTAAATTGAGAACCTATTTTATTTTGAATTTTTTTGGTTGAATAAGGAGCTTTTTAAACAAATTTTCGGATGGGATGTTATTCAATAAAATTCTGAAAAAGGGTTCTATTTCAGTCAAATGTCGATATACATATGTATACAATTTTAATATCTGCCCACCAGTATCTTTAATTGTGAGTATTTTTGCCCTTCATTTGCCTTTGTGTATGAGTGACCTCTAATTCATTTTATGGCCAATACGTTCAAGTTCAACACTTAAAGAAAACACGTTCTTAAAGGAACGAAACAAGCTTAACTCCGTTAACCAAACTCTACTAAGTAGGTTTTTTCACAAATCGTGAATCACGATCTTGTTTCCAGAGCTTTTATATATATAAAGGACTTATTCTGAGCGGTATTAACTCATACTCTGCGTAGCCTAAAGTTCAGGCCTATGCAGTTTTAAATGCTGAGTTACGGAAGAATATGAGAAAGAGTAGTTACTTCTAAGGAGTATTACTTCAGAACTTTTTGTATAGATATATGATTTCTGGCGCTTTTATAACGCCATTGAAACTGAAAAAAGCTCTGCGTCAGAGCTACTAATTATTTGCCTCATTTAATATACTGTGGCAAGTGTTGACATCACTAGGCTGTTAGTAAAAAATCACGCAACAACAAAATCCACACTTGTGTACATGAACACCTCAATCATCATTTACACACATTCATACTTGGAAGCCAACGAGAAGTGAGATATCTCATCTCACACACACATGTAGTCATCAGCCGAAGTAGTTACTCACACATACACACGCATATAGCTCAATTACCAAGCATTAAGTACAACTGTTCGCGAAATTACTAGACCTTATGAGAAATGGGTGAACGAGGAAACCGAGAGTATAAAAGCAGCGCAAGTAGAGTAATAACTGAATCAGTTTGATTTGAACACACTATTAGTTGCGAAGTGGCGTATAATTGTGAAGTATTATTGTACTACTCCCAAAGTAGTCTAATAAAGACCCATTTTGCAATACATAATATTGGAGTTATTTATTTGACAGTTTAGCCATTCGAATGTTAGCAGAAGGTGCATAAATATCAGAAATCCACAAAATTTGTTACAATACTTTACTTTTTCAATCGCTCTTTCAATAAGTTTGCCTCATGTAACTCTTGTTCATGTTTTCAATTAGTTTGGTAATATTTTTTTATTTTGTTTATATTTTTTCTTAATTCATTCACAAAATTGAGCAACTTTTAATGAATCTACGTACACATGTTATATATTCTGTTGAATGAGAGAAGTTTTTATTGCGAAAACTTTAATCATTTACAGTGATCAAATGCTCACAAGAGCCGCAAACCCATTCATCCTCTTTAGAAGCCACTCAACTCATATGAGCAAGCGATGCTCATTGGAAATCAATATTTAAATTTAAAGGACTTAATGCAAAAGTTTATAGCAAACTAGAAACAAATCAAATGATAAATGAAATAAAAAAGTATCTACTCATGCTGTTATTATTGATGAATGAATTTCTAAAAGGGGCAGATACTTATATTAAGTAAGGAGGCTTACCGTCGGGTTCGTGGTTATATGCTTCCCTTAAATGTAAAATTGCCATACAAAAAAATTGCCTTATCAAGAAGCTTTGTGTACGATATATCTACATCTAAAGGGCCAGTTAATGGTGACTTAATCAATGTAGTCGATTAATGGTGCCATACCATAACGCTAAAGCCATAACCATACCATAGCCAACCAATTGGTTTTTGGTTTTCCGCCATATCCATAACCTAAAAATATTTGAGTTGAGAATTTATTAACTCTTTGTAGATTTTATTTATTGTTTTTGATACGTTTTGACTAAGAGGCCTATTCTTTGTGGTATATGTTTTTAATTTTTTGCGTTTTCTTCTTTTTTATGAAAACTACACGATTTTTAGGTTAAGGCACCTCTTTCATTTCGACGAGTTTGGTCGACTTAACAGCGAAGCTTTCGAATGGTCCTTGAAACTGCGAAGCAACAATTTTGGGCTCACCATCGTGTTTTACTTATGTATTATATGACAATACGTTTAGCGAACCGCATTTTAGCGCCGCTCGGTGTTATTATTCTGAGGACATAGTTGTTATCGTTATTATTGTATAGTTCCTAGCCCTGGTTAGTCGACATAATAAATCATGCGAATGGGGATTAACAAAAAACCAGGCTGTACTGAAGTAATAGCCCGTAGGCGGGCAAAATCTGAGTCATTCCGATACTAAAAACTGGGTTGTCATGGAGATGCTAAGGACACAATCGTATACATCGCCGTCACCTCGCCTGCACAATGCATTATCTATAGAGTCTTCTAATTTAGACCGACGTTTAGTGCGCATTGGCAATGCATATAGGGCTAGATCAAGCCCATAAGCAAAAGTTCTTCTAAGGACGCTATCATTTTCTAGTTTCATAGTTCCTAAACGATCGGAAAGTACTGCTAGGCTTCAAAGTGACGTAAGTAGTGCCGTCGTTTGACTGCGGCTAACAGTGACAGATTGTTAGAATCCATATCCGTCGCCGTAAATCCTATAAAGGAGTTCCCTGAGACAAGAACCTTTCTTTCAAACTGCACTTGATCTCTCTATTTGGCGCTGTAAGCAGGGACATGGGGACGAAGACAGACATGCATTGAGATGTATCTTGAAACGGGTCGGCTGCAGCTTCCAAAGAAATCTACTGAAACAAAACTGTAAAAACGCATAGCTGAACTGTTGAGTTAATATAAGCGCAGTTAGGCACCAAGAGAAAAACGCAGGGAGTGAACATAAATCAAATCAGGACTTTAAAATCGGATAATAATTGGGTAGGGGAAAGAAAAATATATTGAAAGAGGTGAAAAGGAAAGAAAAGGAAAGGAGAGGAAGAAAAGGAAAGAAAAGACAAAGAAAAATCAAATAAATAAAAGTCCGGAACTATATTCGAAATCGAACGCGAAACCGAATTTGATACCAAATCCGGAATCAAATTCAGCAATCTGGAACTGAAACCAGTCGGTACAGCATACGAAACCAAAATGTTGTTGTAGTAGCGATAAAGACACCCCCCAATGTTTGGGGAGTGTTATCGACGTTGATGGTCGTTTGCCGGGTATAGATCCGTATGTTCCGGTAACAAGCATCACTGAAGTACAAGCCCGACCATCTCTGAAACGATTTAGTACGACCACATTGAACTTTCAAGGCCGGAGCCGGAGCCGGGGCCGGAACCAGAACCGAATCCGGTATGAAACCAGAACGGAATCCAATCTTGACAGAAATACTGGTCGTGGTACTACATATATAAATAAACTAGCGGTACCCGACAGATGATGTTCTGGGTCATCCTGGTCCACATTTTGGTCGATATCTCGAAAACGCCTTCACATATACAACTACCACCACTCCCTTTTAAAACCCTCATTAATACCTTTAATTTGATACCCATATCGTACAAACAAATTCTAGAGTCAGCCCTGGTCCACCTTTATGGCGATATCCCTAAATGGCGTCCACCTATAGAACTATGGCCCACTCCCTGTTAAAATACTCTTTAATACCTTCCATTTGATACACCTATCATACAAACACATTCCAGGGTTACCCTAGGTTCATTTTCCTACATGGTGATTTTCCCTTATTTTGTCTCCATAGCTCTCAGCTGAGTATGTAATGTTCGGTTACACCCGAACTTAGCCTTCCTTACTTGTTTCATTTTCTTTTCACTAAATTTCTTTTGTAGTCCCGCTAAGCGAACTTTGACACTTGAATTCAATTAATTTCTCAAACATAGCATTTTCATTTCGGTCATAAATAAACGAAAAGATATCTAAACAAACGAAGCATTAGCAACTGCTGCAAAAATAACAAATCACAAGTGCAAAGTGCCATAACTTAACACTAAATTTACTATGCATTACACGTACCTATCATTTCCTTACTTATCATCCACCCCCGTCATTATGACCTCTCATGAATGAGTACTCCTCAAATGGTAGAACATTATAAAAACTATTCGCATTACACTCATATTCATTTTCTTTTTGGTGTGTTGGAGTTTGAAGGACGCCACTTGGCGCCAAATAGTCAAAAGCGCTCAGCACCTTTCTATCTTTTCCTTTGTACTTTTTGCACTGTAATTTAAGACTCACTAAATTAGTTAGCAACTGGTCATACCGCTATGTCTTCCATTTAATATTTTGTTGGAATGATACAAGTTTAGTTCATTGTTTTATCTTTAAACAAAAGTTGAGCAAATTTGAGTGACAACCAAACACTTCGACAAAGTGTGAACTCTCTCTAGTCATCCTTGATGATAAATTAGTTTTTTTGTGAAGCAGACTCTGCTGGAATATGTAAAATTTGATAAGTAAAAGGCATACAACTTAAACAAGAATATAATATGTCAATACAAATACGTATAACCGAACAAGAAGTTTTGAGAATCATCAAATTGACAAGAAGTTATTATCAGAGATTCTGACTCCTGGTAAGTAATAAAAATGTTGTTTTTGTAACTAAGATATGACTACAAAAACATTGACGTTGCAAAAGACGTTGAGCAACACCATCAGAAGGACCTTTCGGAGCCTTTCAACACTAAACGAGACTTTAGACAGGGTGGCACGCTATCGTACGAGTTTTTTATACTCAGCGTGCTTTGCACACAGAGTATATTAACTTTGATTGGATAACGGTTGGTTGTACAGGTATAAAGGAATCGAGATAGATATAGACTTCCATATATCAAACTCATCAGTATCAAACGAAATTTGATTGAGCCATGTCCGCCCGTCCGTTCGTCTGTGATAACACAATAACTTGAGTAAATGTTGAGATATCTTCACCAAATTTGGTACACGAGCATATCTGGACACAAAATAGATTGGTATTATAAATGAGCGAAATCGGATGATAACCACGCCTACTTTTTATATATATTACATTTTGGAAATCACAAAAACCCTGATTATTTAGTAAATAATACACCTACTTAGAATGTTGAAATTTTACGTGTGGACTGATATTGAGTCTCTTGATAAAAATCTGAAAACAATTTTTAAAATGGGCATGGCACCGCCGACTTGTGATAAAATCAATTTTGCAAATATTATTAATCATTATTCAAAAATCGTTAAACCTATCGTAACAAGCAGTAGAAACCCTGGAAGAGAATAGCTTAAGCTGCAACCGTGTTAACTTTTATATTGACAGTCAAGCAGCATTTAAGGCAATAATCTCGCATAGCACATCTAAATGCGTGTTAGAGTGTAAGCAGTCTCTGGAGTGAATCGGTACAGGGAGAAGCATACATATGTATATATTGGGTCCCAGGGCATATGGGAATAGATGGGAATGAAAAAGCGGATGAACTAGCTAAAAAGGGCGCATCCCTTGAAGCTTGCTCCGTAGACGTCCCAATTTGACTGGGCGAGATTAAGCGAAGGCGAGAGGTGCACATGATCGACCAAGCGGGAAAGGCGTGGGTTCAAGCGCGGGGCTGTAAAGTGTCGAAGATTATGTGTAGGTCTTACAACCTTAGACAAACAAAGTTGCTTCTATCATTAAAAAGAGAGGACTGTAGACTCATGACGGGTATTCTGACTGGACACTGCCTTCTGACGTCACATGCCTTTAAATTAGGCTTGGTCAGTGATAGCAGATGTAGGAAGTGCGGGCTGGAGGAGGAAACGATCGAGCACGTTCTGTGTTCGTGCCCTGCACTTGCTAGGCTAAAATTTCAGCTATTAGGAGTGATACAGCTGTCAGATCTAGAAGCAGCAAGTGGCATAGGTCCTATTACAGCTTCTTGTATTTGCCAAGAGGACGGAGTTATTTTATAACATAGGTCCTGGTTTTTGATAGGGTTTTTCAGTTTGGTCGTTAAAACAAACTTCTGGTAATACTACGGACTCAATCAGTCTATGTGAGGTCCTCATGGACCGGCCAGTTCAACCTAACCTAACCTAACCTATCGTAACAAAATTCGGTAGAGAGGTTTCCTTTACTATAAGGAATGCTTTGTGAAGAAAAATTACGAAATCGATTAAGGACCACGCCCACTTTTATATAAAAGGTTTATAAAACGGTCGTGGACGAATAAAATAAGCTATGTTTTTGCAAAAAAGAGCTTTATATCAATGGTATTTCATTTCCCAGGTGGATTTATAACAGTAAATAAGAAAAACTTCAAATTTTTAAATATGAGCGTGGCACCGCCCCTTTTATGACTAAGCAATTTTCTATGTTTCGGGAGCCATAAATCGAAGAAAAATTAACGGATCGTAATAAAATTGGGTACACAGATTTTCCCTATAGCAGGAAATATTTCTAGTAAAAATGGACGGGAATCGGTTAAACACCAAGGCAACTTAGATATAAAACAAATTTAAAAGGGTCGTAGACTTGAATAATAAGCTATAACTTAGCAGAAAATAGCTTTGGATTAATAATATTTCACTTATCAAGTTTTATTGTTAGAGGAAATGGGGAGACATTTTTTTTAAACGGGCGGTGCCACGTGTTATGTAGAAAAGTAATTTATCTGAAATGAAATGTGCAATTGAAGCTCACGCTGAGTATATAATGTTCGGTTACTCCCGAACTTATACACCTTTACTTGTTTAGATTTATTTTGGAATTTCCTTCGGAATACGTTCGAAATTGTTTTCTGTATTATTTCAGCATGATCTCTGAAAAGTTTATGAGTTTATTGGTGATATTTCAAGATAAATTTCGGGTCATGTTTGGGATCACTGGCGGATGATATATGGACGGGAATAGCTGTCAGGATAATTTGAGCATTACTTTGAGACTGCTTCGAGATAGTACTCAAGATTGTTTCGAGGATTATCGTCAGAACATTCGAAACCTTGACACTGTTCGGGACTATTTGAGGGTTGTGTGCGGGATTATTTTAGGTCTACATATAAGAAATATATACATACTATGAGTTCGTAACCGTTTTCGCATTTACTTTCGCGACATTTTCGGAACTACATCGATAAATTTTTAAGTTAGTTAATAAGAAAGGCATTTCATCACTACCCTTTGTTAAGTTCATAATTAAATAAATTAAACTCGTGTCTAACTCTTATTTTCTAGTGAAACATTCACCATAAATAAACTTAGAAACTGTCACTTTTTTATGACCAACATTTAAATACATATTTCATACATATTTGTCACAAAAAAGTTTGCAAGTATGAATGTATTTAAATTCATTATTCCTTTTTCAATTCATTCACGTACTTCTTCCTTTCTGCACTGCAACTACTGACCATGTCAAATTGACAATGTTGCATGAAGTTGAATTTTATTACACCACTTCAATTCATTTCCTTTCATTTTATAATCCTTTGGCTTCTGTTGGTCTGTATTCGCTGCATATGAATTTCCAGTAATATTTTCACAAAATACGTGACAACAGCGAATATGAGATGGTTAATATGTACGTCTACTTTGTGAAGCATGAGTTTCTCAGAACATCACTTCCTCGCCATACTTAGGTCCGCGTTTTCAGAACCGTTTAAGGCCGGCTTTGGGGTAGGCTTTTTTGTACGGCAACATTGGTTTTTCATTATCTAGATAATTATGTAGTTACGACAACAGCTGGATTTGGTTTACCCAACAAACATGGGAAAAATATTTCTTCTCCCTTGCAGAAATATAAATCTAATTCTGGAGTTGATACCCAACATCATTCTGCAATTATTCTTAAACCTAATAGCTCTAAAGTTGATATCCAACACCATTCTCCGATCACTATACAACCTTTGAGAAATTTTGTAAACTTAATAGTTCTCAAGTTGATCCTCAACGTCATTCTCAAACTATTCTCGAAACCTTGAGAGATTTTGAGAAATTTATGGTTGTCAAATTAACACATTTCTCTAGTTGATATATGAAAAAATATTTCTTCTCCCTTGGAGAAATGTAAATTTAATTCTGGAGTTGATATCCAACATCATTCTATAAATACTCTCAAACCTGATAGTTCTCAAGTTGATATTCAACATCATTCTCCAATCACTATACAACCTTTGAGAAAATTTGTAAAATTAATAGTTCTCAAGTGATCCTCAACGTCATTCTCAAACCTTCGAGAGATTTTGAGAAATGTATGGTTCTCAAATGAATATCCAGCACATTTCCCTAGTTGATATCCTAAATTGGATATCGAGTTAAGGTGGAGTTGAAAAAAAAATCTCCCCAGGTGGTAATACCAAAGCCAACGGCTGTTATCTTAAGAAATAAATACCTGGTTGTGAAGTAATGAAGCGTTATAAATTTAAACAAAATTATACATGTTTATTTTATTTTCTAAAAAATATTGTAGTATTGGAATCTTTCACTTGAGTCTAATTAGAGAACAACACATGAGTTCAAGTTGGGAAATCTCTCTTTTGAATTTAAGTAACAGCATTTTTGCTTTAGTTAAAAATTTCCTTTTTTGCTGAGAACGCTTCGATTCTCAAGTTGACTCTAATGGTACTCAAGCCCAAATGCTTGTTGGTATATTCGACGCTATTGCGAACGGATGCAAATTATTGAGAGGTTAACTAAAATTTAACCCTGTCAGATCGACCGCTCAGCTTAAATTTCAGTAGACTGAAAACTGCAGAATAAGTTTAAGCGTAGTTTAACTGACAAACTGAGTTGAACTTGAACTGAGAAACTGGACCTTATTGTTTTAACTTGTCACTTCTATTTGCTACTTAACCAAAATTTATGAGAGCATTTCTAAAGTTCTACAAATGTTTTTTGAAAATTTAAATATCTAAAGAGTTTTTAGAGTTAGTCTGTTTTCTCATCCCACAAAATCTTATTTACTTTTCTTGTTTGCTTGTACTAAAACCATGACTTTCACTAAATATTTAATTTCAGCTAGAACGACTTATGATACCTCTTATATACTTGCATTGTGTTATACGCATACTTATAGAAATATCTCGATTTACAAACTACTTTGTGAAGTAGATTTTTAAGATTAGTCCATTTTTCTACCCTTCATTATACCGGTATGACCATAAACTTCGTCTACTATTTCTTCTTCAAATCAAATTGTTATGATATGTGACGTGTCTTGAATTATTTTGTTCTGTACAACTATTTTTATTTCAATATTTTTATTTATCTTTGTTTCAAGCCCCCTTTCTTCCTTAGTATGTCATATAAGTAAATTGTTAGTGATATCGTGCTTATTGTGTTTGAATTTTCTTATCTCCTAAAATACTTAAGTCTGTGTTAATGCAACTCGCAGCGTTTAATCACTTTCTTTATGAAAGTATTCGCAGAGCTAAAGAAGAACTATCCGTAGTGAAAGTATGAACAGCCACACATTCATATGCCACAGCAACCCTGCAGTCAAACCATTTGTTTGTATATTATCACAGAAGAAATATGAATTACAAGCAAACTAGTGAGCCAACTATCCTCCTTCTTATAAGAAACTGGCATTATTATATATGAGATGTCCATTATCACATTTCAGACAGAAATGTAGCAGTCGCAAACTAGTTTAAAATATGACAAAAAACCTTAGCTCGTGTAGGTAGGTGGAAAGCTCCCTGGTAGGGGAAATTCACTTGGACAACACGAAGGTCCGTTGTGATACCACATACAACAAAAATAACGGTGACGTAGATCTAGCTACTTAGAGAATCGTTGGGTAGCAACGATAAAGTTTCGAATGATACCGATATCAACCTTGGATAAATCCACGGGAGATCCAAAGTGAGTCGCGACCAAAGTACTCTCGCCTTGTTCTGGCAAAAGCTGGTGAATCAAGCATAAAGTGATTCGATGATTCCACCTCATCATCCTCCATACAGCTACAGCAGGATGGAATTTCCAGTTATTGTGACGTACAGATTGGATTCTCATTCGACAGTGCCCTGTCAAAACCTCAATGACCATTGATAGATGAGCCTTAGTGAGCCTAATTATTTCGGCCCGATCTCCACTTCTGCCCAAAAAAATCTTGCTACCTGCAACAGGTGGTGTCCGCCCAATGCTTGCTGAGCTGACTCGAGGCCCATCTATGCAGGAGCAAACCACAGGTGGCTAGCGGTGTCCGAAAATCCCTACAGCCGTCTTCATCCGCTCCAGTTGTACCGAGCTCCGCTTGACAGTTGCCCGGAATATCACTATGGCTCGGCACCCAGATAATCTTAATAATAAAATAGTTCGATGCAATAGCAGTCGAGGTCAGCCACACCAAGAGCACCCTCTATAGCAATAAAGTTGAATTCAAGGCCTTGATAGCCGCTTGGCTATCAGAGTAGATTTTAAATTTCCTAATCGTAGTAGCACTGGATAGCATTTCATCCACCGCAATCTTAATCGCAACTTCCGCTTGGAAGACTCTGCAGTGAGCAGCCAACTTAAAGTTGCTGCTTACATTTAGCTCTTGTCAAAAGACCCACCCCACTAACCTTTCCGTCTAACTGCGACCCATCCGCGGGCATAGTATATAAATACCCGGCACACTTTAGAGAGGTCATGAGTTCGACACGCAAACATATCTGAAAATACTAACATTTTATCATTTGTTAAAAGAGTCACATGCATACAAACTAGCGCTACTATATTTTATACTCGTTTAAGACTGTTTAGGCCATTTATTGTTCATGTCGAAGATTTATAGAATGCGATCGAAAGTGGTATCAACGGATGCGCATCTCTGCCAGTTATAAGAAACTAATTGCGAAATTTAACTCTTTCTAACCATTCAAAAGCTATTAAAAACAAGTAAGGAAGGTTAAGTTCGGGTGTAACCGAACACTACATACTCAGTTGAGAGCTATGGTGACAACATAAGGGAAAATAACCATGTAGGAAAATGAACCGAGGGAAACCTGGAATGTGTTTGTATGACATGTGTATCAAATGAAAGGCATTAAAGAGTATTTCATGAGGGAGTGGGCCATAGTTCTATAGGTGGACGCCATTTAGGGATATCGCCATAAAGGTGGATCAGGGTTGACTCTAGCATTTGTTTGTACGATATGGGTATCAAATGAAAGGTGTTAATGAGTATTTTAAAAGGGAGTGATCCTTATTTCCATAGGGGGTGAATCTAGATGACGTTTGTACAATATGGGTATCAAACGAAAGGTGTTAATGAGAATTTTAAAAGGGAGTGGGCCTTAGTTCTATAGGTGGACGCCTTTTCGAGATATCGCAATAAAGGTGGACCAGGGGTGACTCTAGACTTTGTTTGTACGATATGGGTATCAAATGAAAGGTGTTAATGAGTATTTTAAAAGGGAGTGGGCCTTCGTTCTATAGGTGGTCGCCTTTTCGAGATATCGCCATAAAGGTGGACCAGGGGTGACTCTAGAATATGTTTGTACGATATGGGTATCAAAGGAAAGGTGTTAATGAGTATTTTAAAAGGGCGTGGGCCTTAGTTCTATAGGTGGACGCCTTTTCGAGATATCGCCATAAAAGGTGGACCAGGGGTGACTCTAGAATTTGTTTGTACGATATGGGTATCAAATGAAAGGTGTTAATGAGTATTTTTAAAAGGGAGTGGGCCTTAGTTTATAGGTGGTCGCCTTTTCGAGATATCGCCATAAAGGTGGACCAGGGGTGACTCTAGAATTTGTTTGTACGATATGGGTATCAATGAAAGGTGTTAATGAGTATTTTAAAAGGGAGTGGGCCTTAGTTCTATAGGTGGACGCCTTTTCGAGATATCGCCATAAAGGTGGGACCAGGGGTGACTCTAGAATTTGTTTTGTACGATATGGGTATCAAATGAAAGGTGTTAATGAGTATTTTAAAAGGGAGTGGGCCTTAGTCTATAGGTGGTGGCCTTTTCGAGATATCGCCATAAAGGTGGACCAGGGGTGACTCTAGAATTTGTTTGTACGATATGGGTATCAAATGAAAGGTGTTAATGAGTATTTTAAAAGGGAGTGGGACTTAGTTCTATAGGTGGACGCCTTTTCGAGATATCGCCATAAAGGTGGACCAGGGGTGACTCTAGAATTTGTTTGTACGATATGGGTATCAAATGAAAGGTGTTAATGAGTATTTTAAAAGGGAGTGGGCCTTAGTTCTATAGGTGGACGCCTTTTCGAGATATCGCCATAAAGGTGGACCAGGGGTGACTCTAGAATTGTTTTGTACGATATGGGTATCAAATGAAAGGTGTTAATGAGTATTTTAAAAGGGAGTGGGACTTAGTCCTATAGGTGGTGGCCTTTTCGAGATATCGCCATAAAGGTGGACCAGGGGTGACTCTAGAATTGTTTGTACGATATGGGTATCAAAGAAAGGTGTTAATGAGTATTTTAAAAGGGAGTGGGCTTAGTTCTATAGGTGGACGCCTTTTCGAGATATCGCCATAAAGGTGGGACCAGGGGTGACTCTAGAATTTGTTTGTACGATATGGGTATCAAATGAAAGGTGTTAATGAGTATTTTAAAAGGGAGTGGGCCTTAGTTCTATAGGTGGACGCCTTTTCGAGATATCGCCATAAAGGTGGACCAGGGGTGACTCTAGAATTTGTTTGTACGATATGGGTATCAATGAAAGGTGTTAATGAGTATTTTAAAAGGGAGTGGGACTTAGTTCTATAGGTGGTGGCCTTTTCGAGATATCGCCATAAAGGTGGACCAGGGTGACTCTAGAATTGTTTGTACGATATGGGTATCAAATGAAAGGTGTTAATGAGTATTTTAAAAGGGAGTGGGCCTTAGTCCTATAGGTGGTGGCCTTTTCGAGATATCGCCATAAAGGTGGACCAGGGGTGACTCTAGAATTTTTTGTACGATATGGGTATCAAATGAAAGGTGTTAATGAGTATTTTAAAAGGGAGTGGGCCTTAGTCCTATAGGTGGTCGCCTTTTCGAGATATCGCCATAAAGGTGGACCAGGGGTGACTCTAGAATTGTTTGTACGATATGGGTATCAAATGAAAGGTGTTAATGAGTATTTTAAAAGGGAGTGGGACTTCGTTCTATAGGTGGACGCCTTTTCGAGATATCGCCATAAAGGTGGACCAGGGGTGACTCTAGAATATGTTTGTACGATATGGGTATCAAATGAAAGGTGTTAATGAGTATTTTAAAAGGGAGTGGGCCTTAGTTCTATAGGTGGACGCCTTTTCGAGATATCGCCATAAAGGTGGACCAGGGGTGACTCTAGAATTTGTTTGTACGATATGGGTATCAAATGAAAGGTGTTAATGAGTATTTTTAAAAGGGAGTGGGCCTTAGTTCTATAGGTGGACGCCTTTTCGAGATATCGCCATAAAGGTGGACCAGGGGTGACTCTAGAATTTGTTTGTACGATATGGGTATCAAATGAAAGGTGTTAATGAGTATTTTAAAAGGGCGTGGGCCTTAGTTCTATAGGTGGACGCCTTTTCGAGATATCGCCATAAAGGTGGACCAGGGGTGACTCTAGAATTTGTTTGTACGATATGGGTATCAAATGAAAGGTGTTAATGAGTATTTTAAAAGGGAGTGGGCCTTAGTTCTATAGGTGGACGCCTTTTCGAGATATCGCCATAAAGGTGGACCAGGGGTGACTCTAGAATTTGTTTGTACGATATGGGTATCAAATGAAAGGTGTTAATGAGTATTTTAAAAGGGAGTGGGCCTTAGTTCTATAGGTGGACGCCTTTTCGAGATATCGCCATAAAGGTGGACCAGGGGTGACTCTAGAATTTGTTTGTACGATATGGGTATCAAATGAAAGGTGTTAATGAGTATTTTAAAAGGGAGTGGGCCTTAGTTCTATAGGTGGACGCCTTTTCGAGATATCGCCATAAAGGTGGGCCAGGGGTGACTCTAGAATTTTGTTTGTACGATATGGGTATCAAATGAAAGGTGTTAATGAGTATTTTAAAAGGGCGTGGGCCTTAGTTCTATAGGTGGACGCCTTTTCGAGATATCGCCATAAAGGTGGACCAGGGGTGACTCTAGAATTTGTTTGTACGATATGGGTATCAAATGAAAGGTGTTAATGAGTATTTTAAAAGGGAGTGGGCCTTAGTTCTATAGGTGGACGCCTTTTCGAGATATCGCCATAAAGGTGGACCAGGGGTGACTCTAGAATTTGTTTGTACGATATGGGTATCAAATGAAAGGTGTTAATGAGTATTTTAAAAGGGTGTGGGCCTTAGTTCTATAGGTGGACGCCTTTTCGAGATATCGCCATAAAGGTGGACCAGGGGTGACTCTAGAATTTGTTTGTACGATATGGGTATCAAATGAAAGGTGTTAATGAGTATTTTAAAAGGGAGTGGGCCTTAGTTCTATAGGTGGACGCCTTTTCGAGATATCGCCATAAAGGTGGACCAGGGGTGACTCTAGAATTTGTTTGTACGATATGGGTATCAAATGAAAGGTGTTAATGAGTATTTTAAAAGGGAGTGGGCCTTAGTTCTATAGGTGGACGCCTTTTCGAGATATCGCCATAAAGGTGGACCAGGGGTGACTCTAGAATTTGTTTGTACGATATGGGTATCAAATGAAAGGTGTTAATGAGTATTTTAAAAGGGCGTGGGCCTTAGTTCTATAGGTGGACGCCTTTTCGAGATATCGCCATAAAGGTGGACCAGGGGTGACTCTAGAATGTGTTTGTACGATATGGGTATCAAATTAAAGGTATTAATGAGGGTTTTAAAAGGGAGTGGCCCTTAGTTGTATATGTGAAGGCGTTTTCGAGATATCGACCAAAATGTGGACCAGGGTGATCCAGAACATCATCTGTCGGGTACCGCTAATTTATTTATATATGTAATACCACGAAGAGTGTTCCTTCCAAGATTCCAAGGGCTTTTGGTTTCGCCCTGCAAAACTTTTTCATTTTCTTCTACTTAATATGGTAGGTGTCACACCCATTTTACCAAGTTTTTTTCTAAAGTTATATTTTGCGTCAATAAACCAATACAATTACCATGTTTCATCCCTTTTTTCGTATTTGGTATATAATTATGGCATTTTTTTCTATTTTCGTAATATTCGATATCGAAAAAGTGGGCGTGGTCATAGTCGGATTTCGGCCATTTTTTACACCAATATAAAGTGAGTTCAGATAAGTACGTGAACTGAGTTTAGTAAAGATATATCGATTTTTGCTCAAGTTATCGTGTTAACGGCCGAGCGGAAGGACAGACGGTCGACTGTGTATAAAAACTGGGCGTGGCTTCAACCGATTTCGCCCTTTTTCACAGAAAACAGTTATTGTCCTAGAATCTAAGCCTCTACCAAATTTCACAAGGATTGGTAAATTTTTGTTCGACTTATGGCATTAAAAGCATCCTAGACCAATTAAATGAAAAAGGGCGGAGCCACGCCCATTTTGAAATTTTCTTTTATTTTTGTATTTGTTGCACCATATCATTACTGGGAGTTGAATGTTGATATAATTTACTTATATACTGTAAAGATATTAACTTTTCTTTTAAAATTTGAATTAAAAAAAAATTTTTTTTTAAAAAGTGGGCGTGGTCGTTCTCCGATTTTCCTAATTTTTATTGAGCAGACATATAGTAATAAGAGTAACGTTCCTGCCAAATTTCATCATGATATCTTCAACGACTGCCAAATTACAGCTTGCAAAACTTTCAAATTACCTTCTTTTAAAAGTGGGCGGTGCCACGCCCATTGTCCAAAATTTTACTAGTTTTCTATTCTGCGTCATAAGATACAACTCACCTACCAAGTTTCATCGCTTAATCCGTATTTGGTAATGAATTATCGCATTTTTTCGATTTTTCGAAATTTTCGATATCGAAAAAGTGGGCGTGGTTATTGTCCGATATCGTTCATTTTAAATAGCGATCTGAGATGAGTACCCAGGAACCTACATACAAAATTTCATCAAGATATTTCAAAATTTACTCAAGTTATCGTGTTAACGGACAGACGGACGGACGGACATGGCTCAATCGAATTTTTTTTCGATACTGATGATTTTGATATATGGAAGTATATATCTATCTCGATTCCTTTATACCTGTACAACCAACCGTTATCCAATCAAAGTTAATATACTCTGTGAGCTCTGCTCAACTGAGTATAAAAAACAGGCACTTTCATTGCCAGCTTAACACGGACTTTGCATCACCCAATTCACCTAGTTATTAAAACAAATCACTAAAAGAAAAGTTTGATAATAAATTTTTATGCTCACTTTGAATATTTTTTTCAAAAAATTAATAATGAACAATGAATTGAAATAAAATGACCCAAGGCGAATGTGTTTTCCAATTGTCCTGAAGTTGTAAAAAAAGCAAATTACCCCAAAAAGGTGCCGATTTTTTTAAATTTTATATTGCGATTGGCTGAAAGAATAAGCGAAATCAGTGATGCAAAATCCTTTAGTACGTTCTAGGGGCATAAACACTCCTTTGAAATTATTCTTACCTCATACTTAAGTTGAGGATATATGTACGTATGAGCAGGGTTGGAAAAATGACTTGGGCCTACATTGAAACATCTGTTGTTTATTTGCGAAACTATACAATAGCGTCTGAAATGTTAATTTTGGTTTTTCACACTTCATCCTTCAAATCAAAGCCTCCCGGTTTGGCATTTCCGAAAGTTGGCGGCCCAAACTAGTCCCTTGGAGTGAATCACATTGATTATAGCCTATCAACCAAGTTTAAATATCACCTGCACGTTACGGCTCCTTTTACAAATGTGAATACGTAGGCACATATTTTTACCAGGTGAGCCTTGTCCTTCGCAAGAACACTCAAAGTGGTGAAGAAAAAGCTTTCCCAACACAGTCGAACTAATGACCGTGTGTGCTACTACCCTAACGTAGTGGACAGTCGAACTAGTCATCCATGTTGTTGTTGTTGTAGGAGTGCTTCGCCCCATCTAGTAGGTGTGACCGATCACAAATTGTCATCAATATCCTCTAACGGAAGTCCAAGAATACTTGCTGTTTCAGCAGGGGTGGACCATAATGAGAGGGGTGTTAGAGGCAACTAGTCATCCGTAATGAGCTTATATCATACGGCCGGAAAACAGCAGTTAAAATCTTTCAACTTAAAATCGGCCGACTTTCATTCTAAAATATCAATGTTGTGAACACAAACGTCTGCAAACTTTGGTCTACATTTTAAAAATTTTATCCAGGGTCCTTGTAAAATTTTAATTATGTAGATGCGCCGAGGATTATACGATTTTGTCCCCATTACGCAATGACATCCACTTAGACTGCTTATGATTTCGAGGGCGGCATCCTTGGCCGAAATAGTCACTCCCCAACGTTTCAGGGTGTTTCTCTGGTGTAGCTCGGCGGCATAGCGCAACAAAAGCATCCGTTAGAAAGTCTTCGTAGCTACATCTAGAGCTTCTAGGACAGTGACGTCGACGAAGGTATGCGTTAGAAATCGCAACTCTATAGCTTCTGTGCTGTCATATGGTGTGAGCGTCAGGAGGCGTGGTAGCGACTGGTGGTCGGGATTGCTACTGTTCGCACATCGGGAATTGTAGCTCCTAAAAAAACTGGAGGCTACCTGTGCCACGGGAGTCATGAGTATTAAAAGACCATTAATAGCAACCGTCAAGTCGCCTTTGTGCGTGACCGCCAAAGAGCCACAAATGGTTTAAAGAAATTGTGTTCGCGACGATTATTAGGAGTTTACCCCAGGTGGATATACAGACAAAAGTGTGACCGTTTTATGTATCTCTATTTTCTTTTCAGCAGACGCAGCAATTCCAAAGCCTATCTGGAGTAAGTGAACGAGGGACAATACCTCCGCAAGGAGCTACTCCTGAAAATGTTTGAACGATCTGGGAGATTTTGAGGCAAAACCCCAGAACTTTCCGAAATGGCCAAAACGTCGAGATCCTTAAATACATACAAACCAAACCTTTCCTAAATATTATTTTTTAATTTATTGGAAACTTGGTCATTATTTTTATATGTATGTACTCAAATTTATTCTGTTTAAATATTGTCTGCTATTAATTTGCTCTATTGTTGTCAATTTCATAAATTCTCGTGTGCCCCTTCCGGGAAAACAGCTCCATGATGAGTACTCTGTGAGTACTGTGAGGTCTTTTTGAGATATTACAAGAATTCATTTACTACGTTTTAACTTTGAAGTTTTGAATTTGAAATTGTCAGCGTTTAATTAAATACTGTTTAAATATTGTTTTAAAATATTGCTTACGGTTGACGAAAATGAAATCGAAAGTGTAGAGTCCGTTTTTATCTTGTAGTATTGTCTCAAATAACAGCGGTGCAGATGAGGACGTTCAGTCTCGCATAAATAAAGCAAGAATGGCTTTTGGGCAACTGGCAAACGTGTGGAGGTCCAGTCAAATATCTTTAAAAACGAAGCTTCGACTGTTTAATTCGAATGTTAAATCAGTACTGTTTTATGCTTGCGAGACGTGGAAAAGCTCAACTTTAATTCAGAAAAGTCTACAAGTTTTTATTAATAAATGTCTGCGTCGAATCCTGAAAATTCGATGGCCGGAAAGAATCTAAAATGACGACTTATAGTCTAGAACAAGTTAACCTAAGGATGCCACAGAAAAACCAAGCGTAAGTGGTCGAGGATTGGTCATACTCTCAGAAGACCTCCAGTAAATATAGCCAGGACAAGCATTGCGATGGAATCCCCAAGGAAGCCGACGACCTGGTGTACCTGCGAAAACTTGGTACAGAACTATGATAAAGGAACTCGAAGACGCAGGATACACGTGGAATGATATCACAAGAACTGCAGCTAACAGAATAAGATTTAAGTCGGTGGTCGAGGCCCTATGCTCCAATAGGAGTTGAGGAAGATGATGATGATGATATTTGGTCTGTATGATTGTTTAATTTGTAGACTCATAAATAAATCAATTAAATTACATATAGAAAGATAAAGTTTTTAAAGTAAGAACACCGGCGTACACCGGCGCGCCGCCCACGCCGCCGCTGCCGGCGATAAAGTGATCGGCGTAAACCTCTAATACAAACATACAAGTGAGGCTAATGTAAGCCAGTTTGCAACAAAATTTAGTGGATTTTTATATTTTAGCATTAGAAAAAAACTTTGAATTATTGATGGTACAAGTTTTGTATTTTTCAGACTAGTTTGGCGTTCCACTGCAGAGATGTTGTGATTCTGAATATCAGGGGTTGGTATATGCAGCGTAAAATCCAACAAAATGCACGAATATCCTGAAGGTATCCAGTTTGTTATATAGTTGAGTAACCTGCAAAAGGCGATTAGTTACTATGAATTAGAGATGATTCGCAAAGGAGTATGCGACTATTACCAGATTTGATATCTTTATATGGGTTGCAGGATTCCTTTTATTTGAGCATGCCTTATGGCCAATTGTACCTCTTCATGCCTGAACGGGTAGTGTCTGATCGGTATTGTGGCAAAGATCGTTTGTCTACACTCTTCTATACCTTTACGGTTACTGCTCAACAGGTCCTCTTTGTACCCCTACTGTTGGTGTCGGACAGGTCCTCTTTGTACCGCTACGTGTACTCTCGCATAAATCCCCTTACCCCTACGGGTACTGGCGGGCAAGTCCTCTTTCTATTCGAACGGCAATCTTAGCATTTGTTAACTATAATAAAATATCTTAAATTTATTTTTGTATTAGAATTGCAGAAAATAAAACAAATATTACGATAATGAAGCGTATGGTAATAGTATTTTAAGCTCGGTAATAATTCGTTGAATCCATAATTTTTTTTTGTATTTTACACCTTTCGCTGCGGTTTCTTTTAATTATATTCGCGCCATAAAACAGTTTTCACTGCTACAACAACACAACTATTTTACCCTGGCTGATATGGTCTGCCCTAAAAAGACTTGCCATTTGAATAATTGACTTCACTCCTCATATCTCTCTCTTTATTCTCTTTAGTAGATCAACATATGCCTCTTCCACATTCCTTCCTCTCGGCAGTACTCGCCTTTCCCTCTTCCATTTCTAATATTTTGTATCTAGGTAAATAGGTCTAGGTAGAAGAAATTTGGAAACAAGTGATTCCTCTCTTTTCGCCGTATTTATAAATCCTTTTATTTCTTAGTCCTATTTTTACTTTTAACCTATATCAATGATATTTGTTACGAGTAACTTATATCTAGATCTAAGAAATTTTAAGAAAGCGGAATGATCCACTACTACCACTCCTGGGAGGGACAGGTGGGAACCCATTTGGGAACAGTATTTATTATATATCCTGAATCTGTGCAATTTTCTCAGGAACAATTCCGTCTCCTGGAGAATAATTTAAGATCGCGTGTTTGAATCGAGCTCAAGGCCTAACAATGAGTATGATACATTTTTTCTTAACTGAAAAATTTTAAATTAGATTAGAAGAAAGAAAAAATTTAGACAACTGCCAAAGCTCGTTGTATTGATCGATTTCGGGAACTGCTAATTCCTTCATTGGCAACGTTTAGGCCCCGCTCTATAACCATTCAGCTATCACAGCGGTTGTTTGTTTTTCTCATTATTTCTACTATCTATTCTGGTTCTTGCCAATTGATATTCACACACTGCGACATCTGTTGCAGAATGGATGTGAAAATTGGATTTTTTCATGGCAATGATGCCATAGTGTCACATTTTACTGACACTTTTTCCCCGTGCTCTGGAATGTATTAACATTTTTTGTTGTTATATCGGCCTACTGATTTGTAAGATCGCGGGTTTGAATCGAGCTCAAGGCTTAACAATAGATAATTATTTTATCAATGAATTTATCGATGAAGGAATTTAGCAGTTCCCAAAATGGATCTATACAACGAGCTTTGGAAGTTGTCTAAATTTTTTCTTTCTTCTATTCTAATTAAAAATTTTTTAATTAAGAAAAAATGTATCATAACAATAATAATGATAAAATAATTATTGTTAGGCCTTGAGCTCGATTCAAACCCGCGATCTTACAATCAGTGGGCCGATACAACAACAAAAATTTGATAATAATTTATTTTAGGTCGGTTTAGTCCAGCGTCTTTTCGACCTAGCTCAAAAATATTTGCTTAATGGACCTTATAGATCTAATTGATTTTAGGCCAAACACGCCCGAGGACTCTGCATAATATCGGTACAAACTCTGGATAATTTTGGACTATCCCCGAAACGTTTCGGAATTGTTCTTTTGGCGATAGCCTCCATAATAATTCAATATAAGATTAGGATGATTTTGTAGTTTTGTGTATAAATTTGGTAGTTTTGGGATTGTTTTGTGTATAAATTCGGTTTGATTTTGCGATCGTATCATGTGAATACGTATTTCGGGATCAATTCCAAATCATTTCGGTCTCCCTTCAGGCAAATTACAAAATATTGCCAAACAATGCTCTAATGATCCCGATATAGTCTCGAAATAATATAGCACATAATCCCAAGATTATAACGAAAATAGTTCAGTAATGAACAATATCGGGACTAAGTCCGGAATTTTCGGGACTATATCAGGAATATTTCTGGATATTACGGCATGGTTTTTGGATAATTTTAGGATTGTTTCATGGACCATTTCATAACTTTATTTGGAATCACTTCGGATCGATTTCGGGATCGTTTCGAGTTCTGGACCATTTGGGATTCCATATTCGGGAACACTTCCACCGTTTCGGAGTGAGTATATGAACCATTTTGGAATCACTAGCGCACCGTTTTAGGATTATTTCGAGATAATTCGAAATTTTCGCAACTGTATCGAATAAATATCGAAAAAACCGGGAATCTATTCAGATATATATCCAAAATGGTTCCTAAAAGTTCTAAAATGTTCCCAAATATATTTCCGGAATCAGTGCGAAAGAGTTCCGAAATCAATTTGAAAATTTGTTTAAATAGGGTCGCCCCTTAGCAATATAAATTTGTAAAAAACTTTGCGAGTAAAACGCCCTGATATCGAGGACCGTCTTATCAGTCATGATCTTTGCGTTACCATTCGAGAGTTGTTGTTAATGTTGTTGTAATAGCGATAAAGTCACTTTGCAAAGATTTGGGGATGTATCTATGTGTATAGAACTAACTAGCTCGGTAAGGATTTTAAATGACCATTTGTCCTTTTAAAACCTTTTACTTAGCGTCCTAAAGCATAGCGCTATAAGGTTTGCAGTGAAACCAAACTTCAGCCAGCTATCTGGATGATAAAAATGTTATCGATTAAGTTTTCTTTTTTATCTGAAAGCTGGTCCGTTTAGGAATGGTGACCTAAAGATGGTATTTGGTACCACGCAGCACCTGGTGAATAAAACCATTCAGGTTTTGGTAAAGAGACTTAGTTTAAGGATGTTTTTGGTTGCCGTTAGAGCTATGACACCGCTGTTATCAATGACATCACACATGTCTTTTGAAGTGTTGAAGGATAGGTGTTCTCGATCGATCGAGGTCGTTTATGCATATACCTATTTCTGCGACTTTGATGATGTGTCGATAGCTGAGAACTTGAGAGGTTATGAAGGTGCAGATTGCTTCCAATATCAACGTCCATGATTATATCCAGGATTTTGAAGGAAAACCCATAACCTAATAGCCCTCAAATAAATGGGCTTTGTGTGCGAATCACCTCTTTCCTTGATTATGAATATTATCATCGCCTCGGTCAATATTGGGTACGAAGGCTTTGAGGAATATTTCAGATGTGAACAGTTCTTTGACGGCTATAGATCAGGTACATTTGTTTACCGTAAAATCTTCGAATATAGCGATTTGAGTCGATAGGCATGCCTTAACGCTGGAACATTCTAAGCAAATAGATCAGCTGCGATTCTCAGTCCATCTTAAGAGGAAGTGGGAGGGTCTTGGACTTTATGAATATCTCATAGCACGGCAAAAATAAAATAACTAGAAATTCACAGCTCAGCTGAATATATGCTATTTGTTGCCATAGATTTAAGGGCCACGATGTTTTCAGTCGCCCACTAGGGAGTTAAATCGGCTGATTTTGGGGAGTATTATCGATGTTTATAATAACACTATGCGACAAAATCACCTTTTTTTCTGGGTATTGGACCAAACCCACTTTTTTGTAGAGATTGAGGCTTAAGTAGACAAAGTACTATCTCCGTTTTTCGAAGTTAGCCTCCAAAAAATAGATATCGGCTTTCGAAGTTCGAAATTCCACATTTCGAATGTTAACGCGTTCAGCATATTAAAAAAGTAAAAATGTAGTCGTGGTTCGCCCTTTTCCGTTATTTGAAGGGCTGAATTCTTTTTTTGAGAAATTTAGTATAAAAGCTGTTATACGAGCTAAAAAGTCAGATGATAGTGGCTACTACTTTCATGTCTGCACATACTCTACACTGGAATAGCTCGTACGCGTTACTATTCTGTTTTGCCGGCTCTCGTTGTTGCTGTTGTTGTATTAACGATAAGACACTACCCGAAGGCTTTGGGAGTGTTATCGATATTGATGGTCCCTTTGCCGGATATAGATTCGGTACGTTCCGGTAACAAAGCACCATTAAGGTACTAACCCGACCATCTCGGGAACGATTTATATGACCACATTAAGCCTTCTAGTCCATACCGGCCTCCCAACCCATTAGCTCCATGTGGAACGTGGGGTCGCCAGGGCTCGCCCGCGAAATATGTGTATAACACATTCGTATTTGTAACAGCATTCCCCTCGCGTAGATGAGGTTGACAATTGGGTTGCGGAAGCTTTGAAGCTATAAAGCTTTATATTGCGCTTATCAACTTCTTGAATCCCTATCAACCCCTCGAATCCTTCCGGGCTCTCGTTAGAGCAAATGAACGATATGTGCAAAAACCCTGGATCATGGCGCGCTTCTAGCCCGTAGGTCTGAACGCAATAATTGGCGTCGCAAATCCAACACCACAGCATCGCTCCTCCTTTACACACGTCTAACTAGGGCCGACGTCAAAAGACTAGATGGTTAGGTAGTGGATTGGCCTTCCATAGTATCACTTATCGGCACATAAATATTGATCAGTGTCGAATAAGCAAAGAACTTCCAAGTGAAAAACTAATAAAACACTAAAACAAACAGACAATTAAATTCGTCCTTGAAAACGGCAATAACAGTAATGGTTTAATGGAAACAATGAGTAATACAGATACGTAATTTATGTGGGTTAGTCATAAACTAATGAAGGGGTAGAAAGAGGCTAGCTATATAAAATCGCAACATTTTCACATTCACACAAAAATTCGCAATCATGAAATGCAAAAAGTTTTCAAACTCTCGCATTATTCGGTTATTAGAATCGTATTATTAAAACGTGCCAAATGGGAGAGGCGGCAGAAGAGTAGCTTAACAATGCGTAACACATATAATGCAGACTGAAGTACACGTAGTCAATGAGTAAGTCCGAAGGATGAAGGACGAAGTACGAAATAACATAACAAATAGGAGGCGAAACGTCTGGCTGCTTGTGACGCCAACATTTAGACTGACTATGCAAAAGAATGGAATTTCTCAATGAAATCGAAATGCCGAAAAAATTCAATAAAAAGAGTAAAATATGAGTCAAGTGAATGGAAACTGTATTATTTTGTTATACAATACATTTCGTTGAGAAATGAGAAGTAGTGAAGAGGAACAAGTAAGGAAGGCTAAGTTCGGTTGTAACCGAATATTACATACTCAGCTGAGAGCTTTGGAGACAAAATAAGGGGAAATCACCATGTAGGAAAATGAACCTAGAGTAACCCTGGAATGTGTTTGTATGACATGGGTATCAAATGGAAGGTATTAAAGAGTACTTTAGAAGGGAGTGGGCCATAGTTCTATAAGTGGACGCCTTTTCGAGATATCGCCATAAATAAAGGTGGACTACGGGTGACTCTATAATGTTTTTGTACGATATGGGTAGCAAATTAAAGGTATTAATGAGGGTTTTAAAAGGGAGTGGCCCTTAGTTGTATATGTGATATCTACCAAAATGTGGACCAGGGTGACCCAGAACATCATCTGTCGGGTACCGCTAATTTATTTATATATGTAATACCACGAACAGTATTCCTGCCATGATTCCAAGGGCTTTTGATTTCGCCCTGCAGAACTTTTTCATTTTCTTCTAATTAATATGGTAGGTGTCACACCCATTTTACAAAGTTTTTTCCAAAGTTATATTTTTGCCCGAAAACCAATCCAATCACCATGTTCATCCCTTTTTTCGTATTTGGTATAGAATTATGGAATTTTTTCATTTTTCGAAATTTTCGATATCGAAAAAGTGGGCGTGGTCATGGCGGATTTCGCCCATTTTTAATACCAAGATAAAGTGAGTTCAGATAAGTTCGTGAACTAAGTTTAGTAAAGATATATCGATTTTGATCAAGTTATTGTGTTAACGGCCAAGAGGAAGGACAGACGGTCGACTGTGTATAAAAACTGGGTGTGGCCGATTTCGCGCATTTTCACAGTAACCAGTTACCGGCATAGAAGCTATGCCTTACCAAATTTCACAAAGATTGGTAAATTTTTGTTCGACTTATAGCATTAAAAGTATTCTAGACAAATGAAATGAAAAAGGGCGGAGCCACGCCCATTTTAAAATTTTCTTTTATTTCTGTATTTTGTTGCACCATATCATTACTGCAGTTGTATGTTGACATAATTGACTTATATACTGTAAAGATATTCAATCTTTTGTTAAAATTTTACTTTTAAAATATATTTTTCAAGTGGGCATGTTCGTCATCCGATTTTGCTAATTTTTATTTAGCACACATATAGTAATAGGAGTAACGTTCCTGCCAAATTTCATCATGATATCTTCAACGACTGCCAAATTATAGATTGCAAAACTTTTAAATTACCTTCTTTTAAAAGTGGGCGGTGCCACGCCCATTGTTCAAAATTTTACTAGTTTTCTATTCTGCGTCATAGGGTCAACCCACCTACCAAGTTTCATCGCTTTATCCGTATTTCGTAATGACTTATCTCACTTTTTCGGTTTTTCGAAATTTTCGATATCGAAAAATTGGGCGTGGTTATAATCCGATTTGTTCATTTTAAATAGCAATCTGAGATGAGTGCCCAGAAACTTACATACCAAATTTCATTAAGATACCTCAAAATTTACTCAAGTTATCGTGTTTACGGACGGACGGACGGACACGACTAAATCAATTTCTTTTTTCGCCCATATCATTTTGATATATAGTAGTCTATATCTATCTTGATTAGTTTATGCCGTTACGGATTACCGTTATGCGAACAAAATTAATATACTCTGTGAGCTCTGCTCAGCTGAGTATAAAAATAAGGGCCAGATAATGGTGACTTAACCATAACCAGATAAAACAGCTGATCAAATGGAATCGATTAACGGTGCCATACCATAACGCTTTGGCTTTAGCCAACCAATTGGTTTTTGGGGTTTCGCCATATCCATAACCTAAAAATATTTGAGTTGAAGGATTTATTAACTTTTTGTAGATTTTATTTATTGTTTTGGAGACGTTTTGACTAACAGACTTATTTTTGTGGTATATGTTTGTAATTTTTTGCGTTTTCTTCATTTTTATTAAATTTTCACGATTTTTAGGTTAAGGCACCAATAACTGATGCCAATTTGATATGGATAAGTAAAAATATGGTTATGACTATGGCGTTATGACTATGTCAACTTTAACTCGGGCTTTAATCAGAAGTACACCATAAGTATATACTTATGTATGTACATATGTGTCTCTGTGCCCACAAAAAAATTTGTACCTTATATAAGGCTTATTTTGTATCCGAGCTCGTATCTGTTATACGATCACTGCTGCAAAACCAAATGATAAATATGAATCTGTCAAGCTTTTCATAAAAATGGTACTACATTATGAATCTAATAAGTACTTGCAGCTTATGTTTCAGGTACTACCTCAATCCTAATTCCATTTTAGTGCTATTGCGTTTTAAAAAATTGAATTCGACCACGGATCGTATAAAACGATACGGGCCTCGGTCTTAATTCTATAAGGAATAGTATTTGTATGGCATAAGCCTTGCAATATTCTATATTTTTTCAGTTCAGATCAATACCATAAGGCGGTGTCTCCAAGAAGAGAGTCTCTCATCCTTTCATGGAGCCTAGTGGTGAAGGAAACCCTTCAGTTAGGCAATGGTACGAGGATGACATTGTTATAATTGCAAAGAGTAAGTACGAACGCACATTATGTGGAATTATACGGAGACCACTAAATATAAAACGGATATAATGCGCCAGTATGGATCTCAATAACAACTCAGTAAATGCGGCCATCATCTTCTTCACTGGAAAATGGAAACTAAGTAAAGTACTCGGGGGGAAAGAAACTTTGATTCCATCTCAACTAGAACCATGAACTCAAAAATGGTGTGCAAATGCCTAGCAAGCCAATAAAAAGACTCTACAACCCACATGCCTTGAGGTGGTATGCAATAACTAGATGGATACCAAAGTGGACAAAAGTCCAGCTATCCTCGACCTAACAGATAGCAAAAAAGCATTGGGCCAAACGAATCCTCATGAACATTGCTGAGAATGGCAAAAGAAATTTTATTTCATGCAGCATCACGTGGAATTGAGAGTGAAGATTTTAGTCTCCCAATTATCGAGAAATGACATCCTCAAGCAGATAGTCTTTCAAAAGATAAAATGTAGAATTAAGAGACAAGATTACACGGAGTGCAGCCAGAGTAGAAAACGTCCACCGCCTACGCAAGTATGATGATATTATGACTCAAAACAGCAGAAGAGTTTGAGGCTACTATATGTCGACCTGAAGCCAGAATACAGCGCCTCTGGGAATATACCCAAACCTTTTTCAAGTGGAGGCATACTCTATAAATCAGTGTGCTGAGTTGAACCTGCAACGTGGACACTTGAACGAAATCATCGTCGTATTTAGCCGCACTCAAGGCGATCTCATCGTTCGAAATAAGATCACCAGTAGTCCTGAAGTTTTTGGGAAAGCCAACAAGGGAGTTAGAGGTAATGAGCGGGCGGACAGCCTAGCGAGAGAATCAGCAGCTCTACGACCCATTGGACCCGCGTCAGTAAATAAATAAGAAATTAGTGGCAATATATAACAGGAATAGAGGGAGAAGATAATATAATCATGGCGTATTGCGCCTGCCTTAAGACATTCTAACTTAATGTTGTGGGATTTCAGTACAAATCGCTCCAAAGCGATCAAAGGCATTGACATTACAAACATAACAGCCACATACATATAATGAAAAGACAGATGCTTGCTGTTTCTGTGATCGATCATATATTCCTCCTGGAGTACCATGTTATCCCAAGACGTAGGGCTAAGATTTTGGGCTCGTAATGGTCAGAGAATTTGCACATACAATCCTTAATGATCATCATTAATTGGCGCTAAAGCGCATAAAAATTCACACCAGCTATCCATTTTTCGCGATAGTTGACTCCAATTGGGAGGACAAATCTTCCTCCACCTGCCTCTCTCTTTACTGTGTTCCAAGCTGCAGTGTCGACTGAAATACTTTTTTGACCGGAGTGTCCATTCGCATAACATGACCTAGCTAGCGAAGCTTATGGGTTTTTATTCGCTGCCTTATCGTCATATCCGCGTAAAGCTCATCAATACACCTCCTTCGATACCCGCCGTTGGCATCACGGACAGGACCATAAATCTTTCGGAGAACTTTTTTCTCAAATACTCCAAGATAGGTATAATGAGCAACTTCTAGAGCGTGATTTTTGTTCATCAAGAGAGTACTTCACTTTTAAATTGCCTACTCTGTTATTCTCCATTTGATTTCTAAGCCTTATACAAACCTTCAAGCTAAGGACTAGTCTTTATTGGGTAGCCATCTTGGATGAGGTGATGTGATGGAAATGAGGGAACAATTGGCCAATGGTCGCAATGCTATCCTCAACATTTATCTATGTGTATAAGACATTATTTTAAGACAGTAGGTAGAATATATCAACCTATTCGTATTAAGGTTTATGGAAGACTTAAAATATGGGTTTATTATTCTTAAGACCTCTTTCATCGCTTTCAATATTTTATATAAGGCTTATAACCCACACTTAGCAGAGTATGGTGCGAGGCTTATAATACAAATGAAATAAGCCTTACATAAGGCGTTATGTATTATGTTTTTGTAGCGTAAATAAGCCTTAAATAAGGTGCTATTATGAGGTGTCTTATGTACTATATTTAGCACTGCCGTCTTATTCCTCACTGCTTACAACCACTTATGCCCATTTTTGTTGAGTCTTATAATAAACATTCTGTTGTTCTGAAATGCTGTTGTTATTTGTTTTGCGTGCTTAATAGTGTTACATACAAGGCTCTTTCATCTAAAAGAAGCAAAAAGGATACAGAGACTAACACCAATGACCTGAGGAGTTATCCTTCAGATATGGGGATTTCCCTACTGTTTATTTTGAAAATAACGATATAACAGAACAATAAACATTAACACACAAGTTCCATTGTACTAAAAAGCGTTATTACAAAAAAAGGGCAGGGTTATTAACGAAATTTTCCAACTTTTACTAGAAATAGGTTATTACCTGCATCTACGCACTTTCACAAAATCTTTTATATAAAAGAAGGCGATTTAACCGATTAAGTCCATTTTAACTGAAAATATTTCCTGTTAAAAGGCATACATGTGCACCAAATTTTTCGTCGAGCTGTGGTTCCAGAAACGTTGGAAAATGCAATGTAAGAAAGGGGCAGTGCCACGGCAATTTTTTAAGATTTCAATTTTTTCCCATTTTTTGTTATAATAGCACAAAATACGATTGGTACAAAACTATTTTTCGCTAAGATTTAAACTAATCTACGACCCTTCTTAAAGTCATTTATGTAAAAGTGGACTTGGTCCTTAACCAATCTTATCCATTTTTACTAGAAATTTTTCCTGCTAGAAGGAAAATATGTGTACCCAATTTTGTTACGATATGTAAATTTTTCTTCGAGTTAGGCTCCCGAAACATTGAAAATTGAATTCCACGACCCCTTTAAACATCTTTTATATAAAAGTGGGCGTGGTCCTTAACCGATTTTTCTTCAAAGCATTCCTTATAGTAAAGGCGACCCCACTCCCGAATTTCGTTACGATGGGTTTAACGATTTTTGATATATGGTTAATAATATTTGTAAAATTGATTTTATCGCAAGTGGGCGGTGCCACGCCCATTTTAAAAATTTTTTCAGATTTTTATCAGATTATCAATATCAGTATACACGTCAAATTTCAACATTCGATGTGTATTATTTACTAAATAAGCAGGGTTTTTGTGTTTTCCAAAATATTATATATATAAAAAGTGGGTGTGGTTATCATCCGATTTCGCTCATTTTCAATACCAATCTATTCTGGGTCCAGGTAAGCTCGTGTACCAAATTTGGTGAATATATCTCAATATTTATTCAAGTTATCGTGTTAACGGGCGGACGGACGGACATGGCTCAATCAAATTTTTTTTCGATATTGATGCTTTTGCTATATGGAAGTCTGTATCTATCTCGATTCCTTTATACCTGTACAACCAACCGTTATCCAATCAAAGTTATAATGCCCTGTGTACAGGTACAGCTGTGTATAAAAAGTGAAATTTTTGAGCGAAACTCATTGCACTCGGAATTTATCACTTCTTTCACTCGATTTCACTGCGCATTCATCCGTTGGTTGAAAAATTGGCGACATTGACATTGCGTGATATCGTTCTTTGGCATGCTGTCAATATTTGGACTACTTTGCATATTTGTATGGGTTTGGTGAAATAGAAACCATAAAAACCTTGAAATGAAATGTGCGAAATTGCAATGAAGTGTAGGAACTAATATTTGTGGAAAATTAAAACACTATTACTTCACGAGCTTGTGGCTATTTTCAAAAGTTTACGGCACTATTTTTTTGGCCTTCTTCGGTATTTGTCGATAATAAATTGAGATTGATGCCTGGGCCCTTAAGGGATCAGTTGGTGATCATTTTGGAATGATTTTGTACTCTTATAGGATAAATTGGGAATGTTTTCAGATCACCTTTTCGTAATGATAAAGCTATTACTTCCAAACCTTTAAAAATTATTTCAAAACGATTTAGAAACTACTTTGGAACTTTTCCAGAACCACTACGGGAAATGTTTTTGGCCATTTCAGTACAATCGGCTGGACATTAGTAACAACCGGTATCGACAAATTATCGAAATGATATCGGGTTTTATCGATAACAGCGTTATAGATTGATAACAGTGAAACTATATAAGTTTGTTATTGATAATCGCGTTATAGACGAGTAATCGCTTTGTTATCGAATTGATACCTGCTTGTTATCGCGCTAACACCTCGCTTGTTAAAATAACCACTTTGAAATCGAGAAAAATATATATTTCAACACGTATGAAGGGACTAACGATTCATAAAGGGCTAACCAATTTGCAAAGCCAAACAAAACTATCATTGAAGCATCCGCTAGTTTGATGTCGAGAGGAAAATATTTCAAAAACTATGGAGGCAGCAATACTTCACGAAGACCTGGGTTGCAAGGTGAATAGAAATTATTATTGAAGCGTCTTAGAGAAACCTACTCTACCACTTAGAAAGAGCAACCGACATTTTAGCAGCTCACCTTTCAGAAGAATATGTACACATGATGGAGATAAGAACTCAAGAAGTCAGACTGGAGCTAGTGACACAACAAAAGGTTTTGGAGGCTCTTTTGTTGAGAATGAGATGGGGAAAATTATAGACAGGGTATCGAACTTCCTGAATTAAAGTCCTTTACTCTCATGCCAATATGTCACAGGCAGGTCTAAAGAAACTGCCTTGTACTTGAAGATAGTACTATGATGAAAGGTAGCACTATGAGAACTCCTATATATAGAGAGGAGTTTCCACAACTTAGCTCAGCAAAGTGTAAATCGAGCATTTGAAGTGTAGAAAATCAGCAGTACAGGGCCAAAAAAAACGTGCCAACAAAAGGGCATATAAATAAAAACATAACTAGTCGCCCATTACTATCATCACAACAATGAATGAATTGAAACAAAACCTTCAAAAACAGTAGGCTTCATTCGGAAATAGAATTGAATTTAGCTCATTACTGAGAAATTTCAACTTGCAAGGGCTATCTCTTTTTTTGGTTTATTCGCCTCGCATGATCGACATTGCTACCAATGAAGTCCATGAACACATTGCGTGGGAAGTATATGACACAAACATTGGACATTTATGTACATCGACGTCGACAAGCTACCGACTGTCAGAGAGTCAAAACTATTGAGCGGACGTTCGAGAGTAGTCTCAGCTTCGATGCATGCCCACTCTCATTTGCATCAAAAGTAAATAGCCGAAACCATAATCCGCAAGTCACTTGCTGGGGTTGTGTGAAGTTGGCAGCTCGAAATACGAACTTTCTTATAAAATACTATGTGGTTTGTTTATCGAAGGCTATAAGGCCACGATATCTTACCCATCCCTCGAAAAAATTATCGCGCAAAAAAAATTTAAGTTGAAGACCTTCAAAAACAAAAAAATGCAAAATGATTTTATCTCAGTGTAATTCGCTTGCGAAAGGGTAGCCCAGGATAGCCCACCATTGGAATAAAAAATTATCTGGAAAAAGAAGTTTAAAGCTATGATGCAGATGACACCCCGAAATACATTTTTTTAATAAAAACTATTTGGTTTGCTTGCAAAAGGCTACATCGGGATAGCCCACCTTTTTTATGTTGACCCACCACTGGAAAAATTTTCGTAAAAAAATTTTAAGTTGAAGACCCCCAAAAACGAAAAAAAAATTTTATAGTTGTAACTTAATGTGGTTAATTTGCCCTAGGTTAGCCCAAAATTTCAAGATGTATGAAGCACCCCAAAAATGTGAATTTTCTAATAAAAGATATGTGGTTCGTTTGCACAAGCTTAGCCCAGGATATCCCACGCTTAAACAAACAATTATCGAGAAAAAAATTTAAGAAGTGCAACATAATCCGCAAGTCACTTGCTGGTGTTGTGTGAACCTGCAGTTCAAAATGCTTGTATTTGACTGTGGTTTGTTTGACAAAGGTTAGCTAAGGATAGTCCACCTTTTTTCATGTTAGCCCGCAGTTTGGGGAAAAAAATTATGGTAAATAGAAATTTTCAAGTTGAAGAACTCTTAAAACCAAAAAAAAATCAGATATATTGTTTTCTACTTCGGTTCGTTTGCGCGGGATAGCCCATCCATTGTTTTTTGCAAGCCCAACCTAGGAAAAAAAATATAGTAAGCAAATTTTCCAAAATCAAAGAACTCACGATAGCCCACTCCTATTTTTCGATATGCCGATGATTCGAAAAAAGTAATGTTTTTCGGTCTAAAGAAAAAATGTGTTTTTTAAGAAATGGGAAAAGGAAGAACAAAATTTAGTTTCACCGAAATCTTAAATTATGTCCTTGGCAGACTGGTTGTCTTGAAATGGAAAAACCCTATGATAAATAAGACACAAGTGGAATGAAGAGCTAGAAGAAAAGTTTATAGCCTTTTATTTTACCCAAATGATCTCATTTGCCTTTGTTTGTCATTTTTGGAATTTTTCAAAAAAAATATTTTTTTTCAGTTTTGGGATAACGAAAGGGTACGTGGGCTATACAGAGTCAATCTTGTTCAAAACGAAACATAGTTTGAAAACAATAATTTTAAATTATTTTGAATTTATGATTTGAAAATTTGTTTACGATATTTTTTTGTCATGGGCGGGCTAACGAGAAAAGGGTGGGGTATCCTGGGCTAACGTTAGGCAAACGACGCACATAGCCACTTGCTGACAGCACCTGAGAAAACTATAAAGAAACATAGCTTTCAATTCACCAATATAATCGCCCCACTTGGGCCCGGTTTTTCTATGCGAGTTTAAACTCCAGTTAAAGTTCACTAGACCTTTACCCGGCCAGTTCGGTCTCTTAAACTAATATGAACTGCACAATTTTATGTTACTGAACAAAGTGGAAAAGATAAACTCTAAACTGAAACACCGAGCATTTATGGATACAAACTGGGGAAAAGCTGCAGGCCTGGCAGGCCTCAGACTGGCATGGGATATCTTCTTAACAAAAATTGTTATTTTAGATCTCTGTATTTATTTATTATTTGTTGGAAGACAACAATAATAAAAATAGAAACGTGTGGAAGGAATTACATACCACCAAAATATATAAATAAATAATCTGATACAAAGTAAATAAAGCTACAACAACAATAAAGCAAGCAGTCACTTGTAACTACATAAACGAATCAATCATTATGTCTACACATATGTACGCACACATGCATATATCTTATCTGCGATGCTCACAAAAGTAGGCAATCATTTGTGCAAGTATCACTCACATATACACGCGCATATGAGAAGCTATAAGTGCCTCTGTAGTTATAGCTGGTAATTTTATAGCTGGTAACTAAGTTAAATTCTAGAAACGCCTAGAAGTATGCGAACGAAGAAATCGAAGAGAATAAAAATGGCGCACGTTGAGCAATCATGGAATCAGTTTGATTTAAGCACGCTATCTGTTGAGAAGTAGAAGTGTTAATAAAGACCATTTTGCATTATTGAATATTGGAGTTATTTATTCAACAGTGATTCGAACGTTAGCAGAAGGTTGCAAATAAGCGGACTTTCCCAAAATTCGTTACAATTGGTGTCAGAAGAAGAATTGTTGAATAAATTCCAGAATACAACTTGGACATGGCAAAGTTAAGTGAATTAAGGATCCGGCAACTGAAAAAGGAGTTGGAGAACCGTGGATGAATACAACCGGCAATAAGATCGAACTTCAAGCACGGCTATGAGAGGATGGAATTAACGTGGACGAGTATCTCTCTTATCCTGATGTGGAAGAGCGAGAGACTAAAATGGAGGAGAAGATAGAGACTCCGAATCCATTGGCAAGTGTTGACACTAACTCGATACTAGCAGTGTTGAAGCAAATGTCGTCACAAATATCAACCGAGATGTCATCTCAACTGGAATCCCAGAAGACATATATGCTCATCTCAATTAGAAGAACAAAAGACAAATATAACATCTCAACTGGCCGAACAGAAGACATATATGGCATCCCAACTGGAATCGCAGGAGACACGCATAACATCAAAGATTGAAGCACAAGAGGTACGAATATCCGAAATGTCGACGGAAATTTCAGCACAGATATCATCGCAGATCTCTGCGCAACTGGAAGAGCAAGGAACGACATATTTCCTCCAAGTTGGAGGAGCAGGATACAAAAATTTTACAACTCGAGGACAAAATAGATGCCGAGATTGAAACATTGAGAGGCCATATACAGGAGTTGCAACTAAATCGCCCAGCAGTTTCACCGAGTAATCCAAAGGTAAAAACACTATCCTTTGACGGCTCTGTTCCTTTCCAAGTGCTTAAGCTGCAATTTGAGAAGATGTCAGCAGTGAACAACTGGAATGCGGATGATGAAGTTGCTGCACTGTTCATGGTATGAAAGGGCCTGCAGCTGAGATCTTACAAACAATTCCAGAGGGCGAACGGAACTGTTATGAAGCATTGATGGGCGCTATAGAGACACGATACGGAGCCGAGCATAGGAGACAGATATACAAAATGGAGTTACTGAACCGCTTCCAGAGGGCTGGTGAAACATTGCAAGCGTTTGCGTCGGATGGTGAAAGGCTGGCACATTTAGCGAATGTGGACGCACCCGTGGAATACACCGAAAGGGTAAAAATCCAGAGCTTTATTAATGGAATACGGGATGTCGAAACGAAGCGAGCGACATACGCAAACCCAAAACTTACATTCGCAGAAACGGCATTACATGCTCTGGTTCAGGAAAGAGCGTCGCTTCTGTGTAAGCCAGTTTCAAAACACGCCGTGTGGAAATGGAATGGCCAGACTGGGTGAACACAATTTTGGAAGCACTGAAGGGATCACAGCAGAAATATGCCGGAGTTATGAAATGTTTCAAGTGCGGCAACCCAGGCCACATTGCACGACATTGCAGCACCGGTCCCAATAGTTCCAACATGGGTGGTCGTAAACGGAAAGCTGGAGGAGATGAGCAAGAGCGTGACAGATGTAAAGATCGAGAGCTAGCTCTAGCTGTTGAATGTCCTGTGATATCCCGCAGTTGGAATAAATCGAGCAGTCTTACCGTACACGGCGCAGCTACTGACTGTCGCTCTCATCTTAATCCGATCTGATTTGGTAAATAGGAGAGTAAAGCCATACCTGGAGCACGGTTGCGTACGGTCACTGGCGAGTATAACCAAGTCCAGGGAGAAGTGATTGTGAAGTCTTAATTGGGAAGGTCATGGTTCTACACAAATTCATGGCGGCGGAGATTGTTGATGAAGTCATATTGGGAGTGGACTTCTTAGTTGACCATGGCATCAGGATCAACATGCAAAGAAGGAATATGCGCTATAAGAACCAGGATATACCACTTAACTGCAGTTTGGAGAAAGGGCTGAGCAGTAAACGATGCTGGTGGAGGAGATTTAACAGAGACCACAAAGTCAAAGAAAGTAAAGCGGGCAAAGGTTGATGGAATGAATGGGCCAAACAAGTCAAAACCGAAGGTACCTGCGAGAAAAACACTGGCATTGACAAACCCTAATGGATGCACTAAAACGAACGAACGAATTTTCCAGAAAGAATGCAAGGGTGGTTTCAAGCTAGCACGCACTACTGTTGTGAAACGTCAAGACGATACTGATTATGCAAAGCCAATCCATCAAGATCAAGCTCTGCGAAGTAGTTCATTGGCCAAACAACAGAGTGTGAGGGAACGATCCAGGATAATGAATAGTACGGTGAAACACAGGTACGACAAGAACAATAATTCGGAAGGTTTCTTGGAGGGAGATTTGGTACTGCTATACAACCCTCACCGGCGGAAAAGTGTTCCATCCGAATTGTGGTGAAGTTGAGAAGGCCCGTGCAGAGTTGCGAAGAGGATCAGTGATGTCATCTACAGCATACAAACAATTGGGAAAACCATGAAATAGAAGGGTGTTTCATTTGGGGAGGCTAGCAGCGGTTAGATCGAGAGATTTGTCTGATCGGGACGATCAGACTTAGGTGGAGGGCAGTGTGATGAATATCAGTGACATTAAGTGATACTCACATCACTAATCTGATACTAAGTAAATAAAGCCACAACAACAAATAAAGCAAGAAGTCACTTGTATCTACATAAACGAATCAATCATTATGTCTACATATATGTACGTACACGCAGCGGAGAGAAAACACGTGCATATATCTTATCTGAGATGCTCACAGAAGTAGTTAATCATTTGTGCAAGTATCACTCACATATACACGCGCATATGAGAAGCTACAACGTGCCTCTGTAGTTATAGCTGGTGATTTTATAGCTGGTAACTAAGTTAAATTCTAGAAACGCCTAGAAGTATGCGAACGAGGAAATCGAAGAGTATAAAAGGGTGCAAGTTGGGCAATCACAGAATCAGTTTGATTCAAGCACGCTATCTGTTGAGAAGAATAGAAGTGTTACTAAAGACTATTTACATTATTGAATATTGGAGTTATTTATTCAACAGTTTAATGGTTCGAACGTTAGCAGAAGGTTGCAAATAATCGGGGTTTCCCAATATCCGTTACAATATATTATATCCTATGTAAATAGGCATGAACTGAAATAAAATGTATTAATACATTTACAAGTCTTAGAATTTCCGAAATGGAGATAACATTACTCAGCCTAATTCATACAAAAATGGCGATATTATTTCCATATTTAGAAAAAAAGTACACGCTGCATATCCTATGAATGTTCAATAAACACAACAGAGTGAGATTACAACAGTGTTGTAGAACACAAAAATTTTTTGGAATATTTGTATTGTTTTCATTGTCTATGACCTACGTCACAAAGCTCCAAATTATCCAATGGCAAAGGACAATTTAAGCTATGTAAGCAAAAGACGCCGCACAAAGATAGAAAACACTAACGCCCACTTTCATATTTTTTGAACTTAACCCACTCTCACCTCTTGGACAAGGACAACGCATATATCTTATTCCATTCTAAGATGTCGTCATCATTAGTTGCCAAAAAAAGATACTCATAAAGATGTTGAAATGTGCTTAACACAGCCACAAACAAAAATACACAAAAGCTTATAAAAATAGTGCACACACATTCACCGATTAAAAACACACTCACATGCCAGTAATTTTTTTCAAAAACGTCTTTGCTTCCTTTCCTTTATTTTTATAACATTACTATTTTTACTTCAATTTCTCATAGTTTTCGTAATGGTTTTTTTTCTTTCTACGTGGATAGTCAACTATATTTTTTTTGATCAGCAAAATTTTTGTGATTCATGCGAAAAAGTTCAAAGTTGAATGCGTAGTAAAGGCACGTTTCACCTCAAATCGGCGCTGCTGCTGAAGTTTATACATACGCAAGGGACTTGTGTAGGAGCATAAGTCGCCTTTTCAATTTTATTAAGTGACACATATGGCTCTTTAGGACATTCCATTATCTCCGTATTAAGATCTCTAAGTTCATTCGAAGGTTTAGACTTGTAGTGTACGATTGTTTGTGGGAATGTGTGTTACGAAGAAAAAATACTTATTTCCATTTATGTAAGGATTAATCAACTAAGTAATTATATTATTTAATGTGTTAAAGTCTTAGAAAAAAGGACATGTGGCACTCGGGGTCTGCCGCGGTAAAGCTATTGCATATTATCAACTTATGCAATTATAATATTTATGCAACATTTTGTTTTCTTTGATATTAATCAAGTTTTGTCTTTGATATTAATTCAAGTTACACTTTTTAAGCGTGGTGACCGATAAGAAACTTTAGCTTTAACTTTATTTTTTAACTTTAACTTTAACTTAACTTAATTTCACTTAACTTAACATTCATTTTAACTTTAACTTTAACTCTAACTTTAACTTTATCTTTAACTTTAACTTTAATTTTAATTTTAACTTTAACTTTAACTTTAATTTTAACTTTAACTTAACTTTAACTTTACCTTTAACTTTAACTTTAATTTTAACTTTAACTTTCACTTTAACTTTAACATTCATTTAACTTAACTCTAACTTTAACTTTATCTTAACTTTAACTTTAACTTTAATTTAACTTTATCTTTATTTTAACTTTAACTTTAATTTAAACTTTAACTTAAACTTTAACTTAACTTTAACTTTAACTTTACTTTAACTTTAACTTTAACTTTAACTTTGACTTTGGCTGAGCACGGTCTTCAGTTAGCAACAGCCAAACGGAGATCGTCATCCTCACAAAGAGACGTATTCCCACTACCAGGAACATGATGGTTGGGACCAGCCAATAGAAACACTCGCTTCAACGAAATATCTGGGAGTGAGGTTAGACAGCAACTCAACTTCTCGGATCACATACGAGGGACCTGCGAAAGAGCTGCGCGCATAATAGCGCAGTTGAGTAGATTAATGGCAAACACAGGTGGCCAAAGCCATGCACAAGGAAGTTGCTTGCATCAGTCTCGGATTCTATACTCTTATATGGTGCAGAAATCTGGGCGGACGCAATGAAATACCGGAAGAACCGAGTCGCCCTCACCTCGGTCCAACACAGAGGGGCGCTGCGAATATCTTCGGCTTACCGCACGGTATCAGCTGAAGCTGTCCTGGTCGTTGCGGGAACCATACCGATATATCTTCTCGTTGAGGAAAGAAAAACAATATATGACAACGGATCGCAAGCAAGTAGAGCTGCTGTTGCCATGCAGGCGCGAGAAGAATCGATCCGACGTTGGCAAGATCAGTGGAGCAACAGCATCGTAGGAAAGTGGACTAGGGAACTAATCCCTGAACTTGATCCATGGTTGAAGCGACCGCACGGAGAGGTAGACTTTTACCTGACCCAGTTTCTAACGGGACATGGTTACTTCCGCAAATAACTACACAGAATGGGTAAGGTTGATAGCCCGAGCTGTCTGTACTGTGGGGAAATAGACGATGTACGCCACACCTTCTTCGAATGCAGGCACTTCTCCCATCAGCGAAGGAGGGTAGAAGAGGTACTTGGCGACCTATCCCCGGGCAGTGTCATCATAACATGACCTGTCGAAGAGACAGATGGGATACGGTCAGCACATATGTGAGGCATATACTTACCAGTAAACGAGAAGACGGATGCCTAGCCCATTAGCGTGAGAGTAGCCATAGAGCTCACGTAGCGCGCACCCGTACCCGAAGTAATGCTAAACGCGGTCCCAGGTACGGGGATTTGCGCGGGCCGTGGGAGGTTAGGTTTTAGTGGGTAGGCCTTCATGGAAGAGGGAGTCCTACACTCGGAGAGTCTCGCAGTGAGGCTTAAATATCCCGGTCAGTGCATAAAGCATTTCCTCCTTCCACGAAACACAAAATAAAAAACTTTGACTTGACTTTAACTTTAACTTTAACTTTTATGATAGATCCAATTTTATGTATTTGGCCTGTTTGCTAACACCGAACCTTTTCGAACCTTTTTGACAAATATCCGTTACGGTTTTTTTGATTTAGTCGCCAAGCCCGCGATAAAATCTATGCAATAGCTTAAAAGGAAGGATTTCGATACGTAAGCATACTACAGATGTAATTCTATGTTACATTAATGCTTTCTAATCGTAATAAATCGATAACACACCGGTAACAATTTGGTAACACTGCGTTAAGGAATCGATGATGTTTTCATAATAAACTGATAACTGTTTTATAACTTTTTGACTACAATCCATTAGGCCAGGGGCGTAGCCAAAAATATTTTTTTTTCAGTTAATAAATTTTAAAAAATGGTTGCCTTTAGCTTTAACATTAAAGTACGTGTATTTAGAATATGATATGAAAAAGGTTACATTAAAAACTCAAGCGCATACCATTTCATCTAAAACTTCATCAACGGTAACAATTTGATCACGGTAGATGCTTAGTGATGCACAGCCATTCAATCGATTTTCACTCATCGTGTTTCTCAAATAGTTTTTAATCAGCTAAGTGTTGAAAAAGATCTCTCTTTCGTTGCCGTTGTTACTGGAAGCGTACTCAGATTTTCAACAATATGTGAACATTAGGAAAGTCACAGAATCACATTCCTATAATATTAATCATAGATAAATTGATAAAAAAAACCGAAGTACCTCCTTCAGGAATAAGTAGAATTCATGCTTTTTGAGCCTATGCATGAGATCTAACGTATACGTATATAAAATTCAAAAGAAAGAAACTGATCGAATAGAAAAAAATTGTATTTATAAAAGTCATATCTACACGGAAAAAACACTAATGTGTTTTTTAACATTTTAAAATGTGAAAAACACATTATTTTTTCATTATCAAATAATTTGAATTTTACATTTTTGAAATGTGTTTTTTGATATGAAAAAAATGTAGGTATTATATTATAATAATGTGTTTTCCACATGGAAAATAATGTCAAATTTGCATTATATTTCAAAATAGGAAATTTGTGCTTCGAAAGAATGCTATAAATTTAACATTATTTAAATTTGGAGAATAAAATCAAGGCACGAGAATTAGTATCGTTTAGTTCGGCAACAAACAGAATCGTAAGCAATGTTTATCTGTATGTTTATATGTAACTTGTCGCCGGGACGTAAGGGAAGAAGAATCATGCAAATATTCAGACGCATGGAGTTTTCATATTTGCCTTTTCATTCCGATGAATGTAATCGCGGTTGACGCAAACGAGCAAACGCCTGAATTGATTATATTCACGCATGCAATAAACTGGTTGATTTTAAATCAATGTCGATTATGTTCGTTTAGGCAAGTTGGATCCAGGCATGCTTAACCAACGAACCGATATCTCATTTCGTTTACGATATATTAACGTTAAGAACGTCAAATTAACGAAATGATTTTGCTTCGTTTTCTGCCATATCAAAACGAATTCAAATCGTTTATGTTGATTATTAATTTCAAACTATGCTGGCAAAGCTGATTGATGGCGGAGTCATTAAAGGTGAAAGCATTAGCCAAGCTGATTACAACTTTTCTCATGAATTTTGACAGTACGAACATTTCTCAGAGTATTTTTGACATTACCACCAACGAATTACACAAACAAATTACATAGAGTTTGTGTGTATGTCCGCTCGCTGTTACCACCTTACGGCTTCACCATGGCTATAGCATTGCCAGCACAATTCAAACATAAAGTATCACATTTTTGTCAACGTTTTTAACGTTAACGAAAGCTTTTCGTTTCGGTTAAAAACGAGATACAATTTATCTTGATAATTTCTTTATCGATAATATTTCTAAGTGTTTCAACGGAAACGGTGGAAATTTTTTGATAAACGATTAGCTTAACGTTAAGGTGCATCCCTGGTTGGATCATTGAACACGATCATGTTGCCGAATGTAATCGAACGTTGTTGTGTTCGGTTATTGCTGTTCTCTGATATGTATGTAGATTGGGGTGGTCCTTATTTGTATGGAGAAAATTTTATCATCAGATTTCCAAAGTCTCAACCCCTCAATCGATATTAATATATCCGAAGATATAACACAAAACATTTCATCCCGATTGGAGATGGTTTAGGCGTGTCGCAGGGGGGTCAAACTTGAAATTTCTCTATGGAGACTAAAAAAATAGAATTGATTTTTCTTTTTATCTAATACTCGAAATCGGTAGCCCTGTGGTAGAAAATATCATATGCAAATTCTGGTCCCGATTGGAAACGCCTAAGGGGTGTCGCAGGGGGGTTGAAGTTCAGACTACCCTATGGAGACTCGAAAAATAAAAGTGATTTTTCTTGTTATCTAATACACGAAATAGATATCGCTATGGTCGGAGATATCACATACAAAATTTGGCAATGATTGGAAAAGCATAAGTCGTGTCGCAGGGGGGTAAAAGTTCAGACTACCCTGCGACACGCTTAAACCATCTCCAATCGGGATATAAATTTTGTGCGATATAGTTGACCGTGGTGCAACCGATCTAGAGACTGGAAAAAATACTACATTCGATTATAAGGATCACCCTAATGTAGATGGTCGTTTAGGAAAATTTACAAGGAAACTTCTTTATGAAATTATAGTAAAAGTTAACATGTACATTTGTATATTTAATAAATTGCAGAATTATTATGAAACAGAATATGATTAAAATATAAGTGTTCACTTCGTACATACATATGCTTGCATATTAAAAATATAATATCACCTACAAGGTAAATACGTAGCAGAATTATAAAGAAATTTATTAACATAGACATAAAAACATCAATATTTGAAATGTAACGAATAAAAAATCAAAGGATCCTGCGGCAAGGGGGGGGGCGGTTTAAACCTAGCTAGCTAGATGGCTAGCTTTGATACCAGCTCCAGGCATTCGCGGGGTGGATAAGCGTAATTTACATCTCGCGCAACCCAACTGTTAACCTCACCTATGTGAGGCGAATCCTTTTACAAATATGAATGTACCACAAGGACCTGGGAGGTGGGGCGCGATGGGCAGAAGGATCAATGTGGTCATATTAAAGGGTTTCCAAGACGGTCGGGGTAGTATCTTAATGGTGCTTGTTACCGGAACTGATAGGATCTATGCATATGGATGCAATGGACCATCAACATCGATATAACTCCTCAAAACCTTCGGGCAAAGTGTTTATCGCTACAACAACAACAAAATATCAATTTCAAGTTACGATCCATCCATGAACAACGCCTCTGAGTCGGGGTCATTATATGGATTCTCTGTTTCCCAAAGAGTTCTGTCCAGAATGGACACCTCAAAGTTCCATGAGTAATAGCGAATGCTGATGTTTTTGCCTTTCACTAAATACAATTTGAACAGCCACTTCATATTTACTGTAACATAGGTCTCGGTTTTTGATAGGGTTTGGTCCTTGAGCAAACTTCTGGTAACAATATGAGCTAATTCAGTCAAAGGGAGGTCGTCACGCGTCTGATAGTTCAACCTATATGGGCAGACCGTCAAATATTTTCCTTCATATTGTCAATACAAATAGTTTTAATCAACCCAAAAATAGAAAAGAAAATGTTTGTTGCTTTTTAATTTTCTCTGAATAACAAAATAATAACAACATTGTGTGACTAAACAAATTTAGTATACATTTTGCGAGATATAACCGCGTTGTACAACGTTGTACACCTTTTGCAACAGTATTTCAGACAAACTTAAATGTATTTCAGAAGAGCTCAAATGGTTTTCAGAAAAACAGAAATGAAGTTCAGATAAATATAAATTACATTAAGAAAAAACCAAATGGAATTCAGAAAAGCACAAACATATTTCAGAAAACCCCAAATGCGTATATGAATTTGAATTTTTCTCAATACACTTGGGATTTTCTGAAATATAGTTGTTTTTTTCTGAATTTTTTTAACATTTTCTGAAAGACATTTGGGTTTTTCTGAATTTCGTTTTGGGCTTTTCTGAAATACAACTCAGCTTTTCTGAAACATATTTGAGTATTTCTGAAATACTTTTGACTACCTGATTCCCTATCTGCGCTTCGAGGGGGCTCTTAAAGCCACAATAGATGTGGATGGTTGGCACAACGGTGCTCAAATGGCGGTAGAGGTGATACATGCGTACGCAGATAGTTCCAAAGTAGTGAAAGGAGTAGGGTCTGCGGTATACTGTGCTGATCCAGAAATAAAGAAATCCTGCAAGCTGCCAGATCAATGTAGCGATTTCTGAGCGGAAGTATTAGTCGTAACCAAAGCAGTAGAAACACTGGAAGAGAAGATCTTAAACTGCAGCCGTGTTAACTTTGATATTGACAGCCAAGCTGCAATTAAGGCAATAATCTCGCATAGCACAGCTTCTAAAGGTGTGTTAGAGTGTAAGTAATTCCTGTAAAGGATCGGTGTGAGGAAAAGCATACATATATATTGGGTCCCACGGTATATGGGAACAGATGGGAATAACAAAGCGAATGAGCAAGCTAAAAAGGGCGCATCCCTGCAATCTTGCTTCGTAGACGTCCCAATTGGATTGAGCGAGATTAAGAGAAGGCGCGCGCTGCATATGAACGACCAAGCGGGAATGGCATGGGTCCAAGCGTGGGGTTGTAAAGTGTCGAAGATTATGTGTAGGCCTTACAACCTTAGACTAACAAAGTTGCTTTTATCATTAAAAAGAGAGGACTGCAGACTCATGACTGGAATTTTGAATGGACACTGCCTACTGGTGTCACGTGCCTTTAAATTAGGCTAGGTCAGTGATATCAGATGTCTGAAGTGCGGGGGGTAGGAGGAGGAAATGATCGAGCACGTTCTGTGCTCGTACCCTGCGCTTGCCAGGCTAAGACTCCAGCTATTAGGAGTGATACAGCTGTCAGATCTAGAAGCAGCAAGTGGCTTAAGTCCTAGGAAGCTTCTAGTATTTGCGAAGTGAAAGGAGTTATTTTATAACATAGGTCCTGGTTTTGATAGGTTTTATCAATTTTTCATTAAATAAACTTCTGGTAACACTACGGACTTAATCAGTCTATATGAGGTCCTCATGTACCGACCAGTTCAAACTAATCTAAATACTGTTGAAAAGGTGGAGTCGTGTATACAAGAGCTACCTACTCAAAAATTCCAATTGTTCCAAAAAAATCTCGAGATAGGGGGACAAAAATCTAGCTGTGCATTTTGAGGGTGTATACGAAATCCTAAGTATACAGTTTTTGTATACACGACTAGAGCTACAATTTTAACTTCTAAAATTTCCGTTAATATTCTCAAAACAAATACGCAAAAATTTTTGGAAAAGTTTTGGCAGCGCTTTTCACTTTTTATAGTAAAAAACAATTTTTGTCATATTTTTATTTTGTCTTATACCAAAATCCATATACTAAATAAATACTCATACTGTAGCTTTTTGTTATTTCATTAAGAATAATAAAAACTTTATTGAGTGTTAGTTATGACAAGTGTTTGATGGAAATAATATTTGTTTTGATTATGACACAAAATAAATACTGAACACTTAAAAGCATTGGCCACACAAATATAAATGTTGCTTTAACAAAATTCGTATTTGCCACTAAAAATAGATACAATAAAAGAACAAGTAAGAAAGACGAAGTTCGGGTGAAATCAAATATTACATACCCAGCGGTGCACTTGAAACGCTGTTGTTGCTTGCTGTGTGTGGCGATTTCGCTCATTTTTATACTCAGCTGAGCAGAGCTCACAGAGTATATTAATGAATAAGAATATTGACAGTTGTCAAACAAAACAAAACTCAAATCAAAACAAAAACATAAGGGTACCCCTAATGCCATAAACTAATCGAGATAGATATAGACTTCTATATATCAGAATGATCTGTGCGAAAAAAGAAATTCATTTATACATGTCCGTCCGTCCGTCCGTCTGTCCGTAAACACGATAACTTGAGATATCTTAATGAAATTTGGTATGTAAGTTCCCGGGAACATATCTCAGATCGCTATTTAAAATGAACGAAATCGGACTAAAACCACGCCCATTTTTTCGATATCGAAAATTTCGAAAAACCGAAAAGGTGCGATAATTCATTACCAAAGAGGGATAAAGCGATGAAACTTGGTAGTTGCGTTGACCTCATGACGCAGAATAGAAAATTAGTATAATTTCGGACTATGGGCGTGGAACCGCCCACTTTTAAAAGAAGGTAATTTAGAAGTTTTGCAAGCTGAAATTTGGCCGCTGAGTATGTAATGTTCGGTTACATCCGACCTTTAGCCTTCCTTACTTAGTTAGAGCAAACAGTTGTAGCTATGAAAAAAATTCGTATGCCAAATTTCGTTAGATGGGAGATTTTTGTCGACTTATGGCATTAAATGTATTTTGGAAAGAGTAACAAAAAAGGGCGGGTCACGCCCATTTTAAAAATTTGTATTAGTTTTGTTCTTGGCTCAACCATACGACTACTGAGTAGAATATCAATAAAATGAAGTTAAATACCATAGAATCATTGCAAGCTTTGTTAAGGTTTGACATTTAAGAAAAGTGGGCGTGGTCTTAAACCGATTTTAATTATTTTCACTCAGTCTATATAATTTGGCGAGGGATAGTGTCTCTGCCAAATTTCAATGTAATATCTCTAACAGCTTCTGATTTACGGCTTGTAAAACTTCCAAATTTTCTTCTTCTAAATGTGGGTGGTGCCACGCTCATATTCCAAATTTTTTTTTGAATTTATGTTTTGCGCCATAAAACCAATCCACCTACCAAATTTCATTAGCACATTTTTTCCATATTTCTAAATTTTCGATATCGAAAAAGTGGGCGTGGTTATCGTCCGACTTCGCTCATTTTCAATACCAATCTATTATGGGGCCAGATAAGCCCGTTAACCGAATTTGGTGCCTCAATATCAATATAAGCTCAAGTTATCGTGTTAATGAACGGACAGACGGACGGACGAACGTGGCTTAGTAAAATTTTTTTTCGATACTGTTGATTTTGATATATGGAAGTCTATATCTACCTCGATTCCTTCATACCTGTACAACCTACCGTTATCCAAATAAAGTTATATTATCCTGTGTAGGAGTACAGGTACATCAGAGTATAAAAATGATTAAAACATGGAAACCAGCAGCGGATCCTGCACCGCAAAACTAATGTAGCTACGAGGATGGGTAATAACTCAGCATTTACAAACATATGTAACTACATATACCATGTAAAAACTACAGTAACAGGCTATTTTTGAGAGCTATGAAACGCGAAAGCGTAAAACTAATAAATATCTGTGCAAACCAGAAAACATTGAAAAGGGTCACCTAAGAGCTGGTGGAAATGGAGTACGAACAAGACATAAGTTGTTTGAAAAAATAAAAATTAATAGTTGCCATGAATGATGGAACGAATGTGAAAAATCTTACTATTGGCCACGACGAATATATAAAAATAGATTAGTTAGGTTAGTATGTAGGTTTTGGGGTGTATATTCAGAGCAATAACAACAAGCTGAGAAACAACTAACTCCCACTTCTAGGCTCATAAATAGTCTATGAGTCTTCAACTAGTTGCGTTGAGATTATGTCAAGAGTGTTCTTGGGTAAATGAAAATTAACATGCTCTGATGAACAGGCCCAACAGTGTCCATAGTGTTGCCAGAATTTGTTTAACGACCAAACGGAAGAACCCCAATCAGGTGCAAGGACTTATGATATAGAATAACTCCGTACTATTAGCACATACTAAGAATTTTTTATGACATAGCTTAATTGCTGTCTCGAGATCTGGCAACTAATAGCTGCTCCTAATAGCGGAAGCCTTGAGCTCGCAAGCGCAGCACACGAATACAGAGCGTGCTCAACCGTTTCTTCCTGCAGCTCGCACTTTCTACACCTGCTGTTACTGACGAGGCCTAACTCATAAGCATGTTACGCCAGAAGTCAGTGCCTTAAGTCTTCTCTGTTCAGAGATATTTACCACTTTGTGAGTCTTATCTCAAATTTTTTTCTTTCGAAATAGGTTACTCTGGCCAAGAGGTATCGAGTTATTACGACCCTATGTTGCTGGTGTTGTTGTTGTAGCGATAAAGATGTTGATGGTACTTTGCCGGATATAGATCCGGTACGTTCCGTTAACAAGCACCATTAAGGTACAAGCCTGACTGACCATCTCGGAAACATTTTAATATGACCACATTGAGCCTTCTAGGCAATCCCGCTCCCCACACTCTAGTTCCATGAGGAACTTGGCGTTGACAGAGCTTCGGATGTTAAGAAACAGAATTCGCCACGGGTAGGTAAGGTAGACAATTGGGTTGGAGAAGCTATAAATTGCGCTGGCAACTCTTTGAAAAGGCTGCGCTAAACAATTCCTTCAAGCATTTGGGTATTTTAGTCAGCTCCTATGACAGGCATACCTGTCGCGGGTATATTCTAAGCCCCCTAACTCGCTGAGGGTATAACGCACAGTACGCAGCCTGCCTGTAGGCAGAGTCCTTCCTTTCTGTGGTGTCACGTTCTTCATTTCATCTATTGTTTATCATAGGAGTTTCTTCACTTTTCATGCCCTTCCACCACATTTCTTATAGTGCAATGAAATTTCCCCTATAACGATTTTTCTATTAAAAGCCCTTCGTTTTTTTCATCTCTTAAGCTTCTCTCTCAAGCTTGTCATTTTTCCATGCCAAGAGGACCGGTTGTTGTAGTCCGTGCGCTCCAACGATGTCACCCCCTACGCACTTAAAATGAGTTTTCCGTCCTCACTTTTCTCCTGCGCAGCTTCAACGAATTACAAACATAGACCAACAACAAAAACATTAACCATGTAAAAAAACGCTTAATATTCACTGTAAGGATAAACCATAAATTACACGCAACATTACAACGAGCACAAAAACACACCCACACACCAATGCAGACACAATGCCGTCGTAACAACATATGACAACAACATCAAAAACAACTAAAGTGTCAGCTAATTGAAATGGATACACTCTAGTCAGCAGTTTATGGTTAACACATCAACAACAACAACCATTTACAAAAAAGCACAACACTTTTATCCGAGCAATTGCCACGCGAAAGTTATGACGCCATCAGCTCCATAGCCGCCGTCAACAAGCTGGTGTGTTGAACTATAAAATATATTTAGCAACAACAACAACTGATACATGCAAACAAATTAATAGTTACAACAAGAGTAATTGTTATTTGTTGTTATTTTGGTCGACAACATCAGTTACATACACAACTAACGCGCATGTCCATCTGAATGGCGCAGCATAAAATTGTTGTGCATCACAAATAGACCGGCAAGTTGTACGGAATATGGGGAAGGTTGGGGGAATGGAAGATAAACATATAACAACAAAGGTGATATGCCATGTCCGCCAGTCCGTCACTCTGCTTTTGAACGCAAACTAGTCCTCAAATTTGAGATATCCAATGAAATTTGGCACAAGGATATATTTTTATAATACTAGACATTTGTCGGATACTGTAGAACAGACCACTATAACATATATCTCCATACAACCGATGTTCAGATAAGACGATTTTGGTCATTCCTGCCGCAATTTAGAAAGTATAAAACGTGAAACTCGGTGATATATATTTTAAAATATCAAGAAGATTTTCTGAAAAAATCACTTTGATCGGAGCTATATATATAATATATATCCCCATACACAAGATCGTTCAGATAGAAGATTTTTGGCCATTTTCTCCCTTAGTTTCAATATAAAAACGTGAAATTGGTGATATATTATTCTAATATATCATAGAAATTTCCTGTAAAAAATAATTTCGTCGGAGATATATATAATATAATCCAAAACAACCAAAAAATCAGACTTTTAAGATATTGCCTGAATGTTTGAGAGTTTCTAACTACGGAAAAATTGCGAATAGATCGAAAACAAATAATTTTGAACCTTTGGAAGCAAGCTGTACTATAATGCTTGGAATCCCGTCCATCTCAACATTATTAACACTTAAAATTCGGAATTTATGTGATCCACGTAGTGTCTTAAAACTCAATCTACTTATTCTGTATACCATCTAGTGGCAAAAATGACCGGACCTGTGTTAATTTGAATAATTGAGCTGAATGAAAAATAAATTTTGAGTTATATCTATTAAAATAATATAGGCGAAATGTGCATCTTAGTAGTCTGTAAGATTTGATCAATCTAGATGCCGTGATGCCTAATATCAGAATTCGGTTGGAAAATGTCTCGTAACGGAATTTTTGTTTCAAAAACGTATATGAAACAAGTAAGGAAGGCTAAGTTCGGGTGTAACCAAACATTACATACGCAGCTGAGAACTTTGGAGACAAATTTGTCTTTTTCATGGATACATACAAATGTTAATACTAAAAAGTGGAGCAACTTGCCTTTGCAATCTTTCTTCAGCTAACAATTCGTTTTATTTGAATTTTTTTTTGAAATATGAAAATTTGGTTAAATTTGAACGCATTTCTTTATCATTATTTTTTAAATCACCCTTGAAATATTTTCGAAGCGCTCTTAATTATGAGTCCGATAAGAGTCCGAAATTGTAGACCAAGGGTGACGTTTTTTGGAACGATTTTCCTTCATGCTTTGTCAAATAAGGGAAAATCACCATGTAGGAAAATTAACCTGGGGTAACCCTGGAATGTGTTTGTATGACATGGGTATCAAATGAAAGGTATTAAAGAGTATTTAAAAGGGAGTGGGCCTTAGTTCTATAGATGGACGCCTTTTCGAGATATCGCCATAAAGGTGGACCAGGGGTGACTCCATAATGTTTTTGTACGATATATGCATCAAATGAAAGGAATTAATGAGGGTTTCAAAAGGGAGATGGCGCTTAGTTGTATACGTGAAGGCGGTTTCGAGATATCTACCAAAATATGGACCACGAGTGACCCAGAATATCATCTGTCTGGTACCGCAAATTATTTATATATGGAATACCACGAACAGTATTCCTGCCATGATTCCAAGAGCTTTTGATTTCGCCCTGCAGAACTTATTCATTTTCTTCTACTTAATATGGTAGGTGTCAAACCCATTTTACAAAGTTATTTCTAAAGTTATATTTTGCGTAAAAAAACTAATCCAATCACCATGTTTCATCCCTTTTTCGTGTTTGGTATAGAATTTTGGCACTCTTTTCACTTTTCGAAATTTTCGAAATCGAAAAAGTGGGCGTGGTCATAGTCGGATTTGGCCCATTTTTAATACCAAGATAAAGTGAGTTCATATAAGTACGTGAACTTAGTAAGGATATATCGATTTTTGCTCAAGTTATCTGTTAACGGCCGAGCTGAAGGACAGATTGTCGACTGTGTATAAAAACTGGGCGTGGCTTCAACCGATTTCGCCCATTTTCACAGAAAACAGTTATCGTCATAAAACTATGCCCTTACCAAATTTCTCAAAGATTGGTAAATTTTTGTTCGACATATGGCATTAAAAGTATTCTAGACAAATTAAACGAAAAAGGGCGGACCCAGGCCCATTTTGAAATTTTCTTTTATTTTTGAATTTTTTTTGCACGATATCATTACTGGAGTTGAATGTTGACATAATTTACTTATATACTGTAAAGATATTCAATTTTTTGTTAGAATTAGACTTTTAAAATTTTTGTCATCCGATTTTGCTAATTTTTATTTAAAACACATATAGTAACAGGGGTAACGTTCCTGCCAAATTTCATCATGATATCTTCAACGACTGCCAAATTACAGCTTGCAAAATTTTCAAATTACCTTCTTTTAAAAGTGGACGGTGCCACTCCCTTTGTTAAAATTTTGCTAATTTTCTATTCTGCGTCATCAGTTCAACTCACCTACCAAGTTTCATCGCTTTATCCGTCTTTGGTAATGAATTATCGCATTTTTTCGGCCTTTCGAAATTTTCGATATCGAAAAAGTGGGCGTGATTATAGTCCGATTTCGTTCATTTTAAATAGCGATCTGAGATGAGTTCTCAGGAACTTACATACCAAATTTCATTGAGATACTCAAGTTATCGTATTTACGGACAGACGGACGGACATGGCTAAATGAATTTCTTTTTTCGCCCAGATCATTTTTATCTCCATTAGTTTATGCCGTTACGGGGTACCGTTATGCGAAAAAAATTAATATACTCTGTGAGCTCTGCTCAGCTGCGTATAAAAATACGGAGATGGGCCATTTTGGAATTGGTAGCCGAGATAGCGTGATGTTTCAGCCAGATGACAATATGAAGTTTCGTTAAGTGCTCACTGATTTTTCAAATAGAAACTCAAAATAAAATTTCTTTTTTAAATGATGCAAAGTTTTTGATAATTTAGCCCAAAGTGCGCTACTGATAATTTTTGTACTGCATGTTTTTCTCGGTTCTCATCAAATCTGATATCGTCTTTATCTTCTTAAAGCTAACATTCAAATATACATATGTAGTGAGGATGTTGACTAAACTGACTTCCACTCACACAAGCATATGTTAACACAACCAGATATGGCATATAAACTTACACGCACACAGCGAACGTAAAACTCATAGAAGTCAACCAACTTTTATAGCGAAAGCGAAAACCATTATTTTGTGAGCGAAAGTATTCTTTCTATTTTGTGGGCTAAAATCGCCACTCTGCCACCCATATCCGCACACATAGCCATGATTTGCTTCGCTTTTACCAACACTGAGGCTGCGCTGACGCCCTTTTTACTTGCTTTTAGCGTTTAGCCACAAATGCTGCTGTCGCCACTGTTGCCATTGCTGTTGTCGGTATTTTATACATATTGTTATTGTGTTGTTGTTGCTGCTATTGTCGTTGCCGCTGTTCTTGCTACGACTTTTTGGCTATAAATACAAATGTTCTGGTCAGAATATGGCTTAAAACGCGTAAGTTATTCCACAAATATAGAAGACGCCGCGAGCGAGTGATGAGAGTATAAAATTCAAACAAACATAAAAAAATATATTCAAATGAAAACGGTGGAAATATAGTTCGAAAAGCGAAATAAGTGAATTATTCAACTTGAAAGTGTACACTAATTTAAATTGATAGAAAGAATTTTGTGGAGCACCACTTAAATAACAAAATTTTGAATTGCCAAGGAATTTTTAAAAGGTGAATTTTAACTTCAGAGTTTTTTCATGTTAATGTGTGTGTAATATTTTGTGAATAACGGTTAATGTGTAATGGGTTGTGTGTGTTCAAATGAAATTGAAAGGTGCTCAATAAATGAAATGAAATTAAGTAAGACGGGGCAGGAGCAAACCGGATGCATGAACAAAATGGGTTTATAAAGGATTTTCGGAAATTGACACATGGCGCAAAATTATTTTAATAAAAAATTGTGAAGGTTCTGTGTTTCGAGATATGTATATGTATAACAAATTTTTTTATATAACCAACACAGAATTGACTTGTTTTTCAAAATTTTACATTTAAGTTCCGAAAACTACAAATTCAAGTTCGGAATTTCCAATCTGAATCTGAGAAGCTTCTTAAAATCGATCTCAAAATTCAAAATTTACCAAATTCTTATCTAATTCTTTCGATCCGTGGGCCACCTAACGGAATTGTTTTCCTTTTGTTCCTTTGTCACGGTGTCTTAACTTATGTGTGAAGTTTCACGTTTGTAGCTCAATGAGAAGTTACTCAAAAATCGATTGCAAGATTTATATTGAACATGCGGGCAAACATTCAAACCGACTTAATAAAAAGGAAATAATAATAATAATTTCCAACACACAAAGAAAAAGTTCGGAAAATTACAATCCAAGTTCAGAGTTTAAATTGAAATTCGGAAAAATCAAGTTCAGAAATTTAATTCAAGTCACAGGATTTCTAATTCAATTCAAAAGGTGACAACTCAAGTTTTGAATTCACCATTCAAGTTCAGAAAATTCCAATTCAAGTTTAGAACTTCCAATTTAATTGAACTTTAATTTTCTGAACTTAAATTTTTAATTTTCTTTACTTAAATTCAAAATTCTGAGCTTGAGTTGTAACTTTTTGAATTTGAATTGGGAATCATGTGACTTGAATTTACTTTCTGAACTTGGCTTTTGTGAATTTCAATTTAAACTGTGAACTTGGATTGCAATTTTCCGAACTTAAATTGTAAATTATTATTTTATGAACTTGAATTGAAAAACTAAATAAACTTGTTTGACTTCTCAAAAACGCTAAAAATGCAGATTCATGCGGTTTTTTTTTATGCGGTTCTCATGTACGATTTCTAAAACAAAAAACAAATTCTTTATTGAAATAATCGAGTAAGTTAAATACGTTCGGTTTATTGACTATTTGTTTAATCAAAGTTCAGATTAATAATTTGTAGGATTAATCTATTAGTTGTTTAATCAAAATAGTGACTAATCAACACCGGTCATTACTTGCTCAATTTTCAAACTTGTTAGTCTAAAATGGTTAATTTTGCTCTTTTATTGTAATGTTGGCTGTGAAAAAACAGAGGCGTAGCTGTGGTGTTCTTTCAGTGATGGGAAAGGACTTCATCGCAAATTACTGCAACGTTTCGCCACGTTCGCAGTCCAGGCGAGGGTCTTTAATATAGCGTTAAAGTGCGTCTACGCACCTATGAAAAATACGTCTGAAGTCGGTAATGATTTATTTTGCGTTAAACAGTAAAATATAGACGCGGTAATACAGAGGTTACATCAAAATCATGCTAGGCGACTTTAACGCATTGTTAAATGAAGCAACCTTGGGTAGTATAGTCGCAAAATGAATGAATTGAAAAAAAAATGTGCCTTTATGAAGTGATTTCTCAGTTCGGTTAAGGTTGATGGACTTTGCCGGCGCTCAAAATTTGGTTTTCTGTAGTACAAAGAAACACCAAACTATTTTCTTGTGTACTGAACAAAGAACACGAAATGAAATTGATTACGTACGTGGATGAGCGCAGAACCTGTTAACACACGCCTGTGTGTAGAAAGAAAAAGGCGCGCAGTATTATAACGAGAGTTTGCAGCTTAGAAACTGCTCACGGAAGACAGGTATCTTCGACCAACTATGTAGCAGTGCAGTGGGAGCACATTGCTCTCTCATTACATACCGCTGCTGAGAACACTACCAGTTTCCAGCTAGCCCGTAAAAACAACTGGTAGATGGGGAGTACCGACCTACATAGGAATAATGTCAGAAACGTCTACGAAAAAATCGAGTGGATTAGTTAGGGTTTTAAGACCGGGATAGATTCCTGCAGAAATGATGATAATAGCGACATAGTAATTGGTATACAATGCGCGCCCGTCCACATTGGAGCACTTCTCCTAATTGATAGATATCGCAAGAAAAGGCGAACCAGATACTCCAATAGGTGATGTCAGTATATGTGTCCTGCTATCCTACAGTGACGAAATGAATGAAATGATAATAATTTTGATAAAGAATAAGAAAGCTCTGCTAAACGACGGACTAGCTGCCAAGCTGTTCAAGCATAGATGCGAGGCGTTGATTAGGGGGCTACCCGCGGCAGGTATGCCTGTCGTAAAATTCGAATACAATACCCAAATTATCAGGGGACTACTTAGAGCATAAATAAATAAATGCAACGCGCGATAACCTCCAAAGAGATTTTAGGCCGAGCTTCTCTTCCAATTTGCGTCCCCTTTAATTTCTCCTACAAATTGGCGGGACGGGACCTATATGTTTTTTGCACACTCCGAACCGTATTTTGCAAGGTGAATGAAAGATGAGTTTTCACTGAGAAGCTTTTCATGGCAGAAATACACCCGGAGAGTTTACCAAATCACTTCCCAGGGGCGACCCCGATAAGAAAAATTTATTTTAAAGTTTTTGGTTTTTCTTGTCCCAGTAGTCGAACCCAGGACCCTCGCTGTGGTAGGCGGAGCACGGAACCACCATACCACAGTGGCCGCCCAAGGTGTTGCCAGCGCAATTTATAGCTTCTGCCAAACAATTGTTAACCTCACCCACCCGTGGCGAATCCTGTTAATTAAGCAGCCGAGGCTCTGGCGCTCCAAAGTTCCTTATGCAATCACGGGGTTGGTGGCGAGTGGCATGGAGAGTTCAAGAGAGTGTCTCTATCGCTACAACAACAACATCCATATCCCTAGAGAAAACTCAAACACGCACCTTTTTCGGTCGAATTCAAAACGTCTTTGGATAGCGCGAAAAGGATGGGTGCTGGCATTGGCATGGTGGTATATGTGGGTTTGGGGTCTAGCTAAGGTGGCTAAAACATTTGGTGTTTTTGAGATTCACCTAAAACAATGCCAGCATAGAAATAGAACTACCAAAAAGTTCTTATGTTAAAAAGTGATGTTTGCACTGGGTAGGTAGGAAATTGAGAAGTTAAATCCCCTTTCAGCGAACAAAAGTTAGGTTTGCGATGGGTCAGCGATTATTCTTGGTGCACTTTGTGTTAATAATCTGACGTAGCATTCAAAATATGTCAAGGTAAGCTTGTTCCCAAGCTCGTATGCATCTCATGTACATATTTTCCATTTTGCATAAAAAATAAGTTAAACTTTAAAGTATTTCGCAAGTACTTCGTAAATATTCATAAATAAAATATTTGCTCTCATTTGTACTCGCAACAGTCGTAATTACTAAGCGAATTAAAAAAACTTTAAGTAGGTATATGGAAAGAGAAGGGAGCGTCATTTGCATAAATGCATATGGATGGGCATCTGAAGTTAAATTATTTAGTAGCAGCCTGGAATGGAGTCACCAACTTTAGTACACACGCACACATACTTTACATTAGGCTGGGTCGGTGATCATATGAAATAAAGATGCGGTGACATAAAGTTAACGGCTATGAGTAAAACAGACCTTATGACCGTTTCCAAAGGCTATACGTTCAATTGGTCTTATGATGATTTTATATAGCCATAAGGTCAATTGATCGTATGAGCCCTATTTGCTCTATTCATTCGACTGAACAAAAAAAAATATAATTACCTGTATTTGAATAGCGATACATGCTTAAATTGCTTTATACGATTATTTTTGTTATTGATATTAGATAAAAACAAGTAAGGAAGGCAAAGTTCGGTTGTAACCGAACATTACATACCCAGCAGCCAAACTCCAGCTTGCAAAACTTTAAAATTACCTTCTTTTAAAAGTGGGCGGTGCCACGCCCATTGTCCAAAATTTTACTAATTTTCTAGTCTGCGTCATAAGGTCAACCAAACTACCAATTTTCACCACTTTATCCGTCTTTGGTAATGAATTATGGTACTTTTTCGGTTTTTCGAAATTTTAGATATCGCAAAAGTGGACGTGGTTATAGTCTGAATACGTTCATTCTAAATAGAGATCTGAGATGAATACCTAGGCACCTACATACCAAATTTCATTAAGATACCTCAAAATTTACTCAAGTTATCGTGTTTACGGACAAACAGACGACGGACATGACTAAATGAATTTCTTTTTTCGCCCAGATCGTTTTGATATATAGAAGTCTATATTTATCTCGATTAGTTTATGCCGTTGCGGGGTACCGTTATGCGAACAAAATTAATGTACTCTGTGACCTCTGCTCACATAATTACAAAGTTTGCAAACAGCGATGGTTACTAGGGCATGTTTCTGAATTTCACTTCTTCATCGGCTAGCTTACATACATACTTTATACAAATACTTTATCCTCTCAACCATATGAATTAAATACAGATAATTATATTGATATAATAGTGAAACAGCGGAAGTTCTGCTTATAAAAGCAATGCTATAGACCCAATGCTGCCAAGCTCTTAGAGCGCGCCTTTAATTATTCCACACAATTAGGATTAAAAAGCATATAGAATTAGTATGTACCTAAATAGTGAATAAAGGAATAGCAACAAAGAGGCAACACTTAGAGACCAATTGCAAAGCGAGCAGCGAGGTATTCATATAGCTGAGCGGATAAAGGCATGTTGCTTTACAATAGTATAAAATCTGAATGATAGATATTTCGAGTTCAATACTCAGCTCCCGAGAAGCTAGCTGATCGTAGAAGTGGAATTCAGAAAGGGACATGTAACCAGCGCCGTTTGTAAACTTTGTAATTTTTCTCTAATATCAATAAAAAAATATGTACTGAAAATAAAATGTAAATTCACCATTGTTGAAATTTTAATTGACCTTTTGGCCTCTTGAGCTTTTTGGCCGTGTCAGAAAAGGAGAAGGATAATAATATCAATATTCTGACATTGCAGCCATTTGAAATTTTAAGTTATGACCGTTTCATATGGTCATAATGGAGGGTGATGTAAGGTCAACGGTAATAACGTCAATTGACCTTACGACCACTTAAAATGACAACAAAGTGAATTGAAGATATGAACAAATGAATTGCCACAATATCAAATTTGAAATGTTTACCATGTCAACAATATTAGTGTTATGACCGTCCTCCTTTCCTCAAATGGTCATAAAGTCAACTCCTTTTGCTCAAGTAACCATAAGTTCAATTATTTCGTTTTGCACATACATTGTAATGAAAAGATATTTTTTTATTAAACATTTTCCGATATGGCGCTCCTTTTACTATATTTCGGTTCCATTGTAGTGAAAAATCAGATAAAAACTGACCCAATGATGCTATTTTTTATTTCAAATTTTCGCTGCGTTTTTCTAATTCAGGTTTCATTACAACACAAATCGGTTTAAAAGTTGGGCCGGTGACATGTTCAACTAAACGTCTTATCTATTTAATATGTCATTCTTCCAAAATAAATAAATTTGCAAAAGTCGACCTAAAAATGTGGTGCTCTAGTTAAGAGAGTCCGAGCTGAAATTATAAATATGTACATTAGGGCGGGTCGATTTAAAAATCGCTCATCGCTCAATCGCTCGCTGGCAATGGGCGATTTTTTGCCTCCCCACAAATCGACCCGGCCTAATGTACATAAATTATTTTAACTTGCTTTTTGAGACCCTATTTGCAAAATTTCATTTTGGTCTTGAGAAGCTCTATAGCACCTCTACTGGCCTTTTAAGCTCAGCAGTCGTTTTCACAATGTCTCTTCATAGTTTGATGTAGCCAGAAGCACATTTTGAAGTGAAAACCGCTTCTTCACATATGTTTCAAGGTTTCAACTTTATGTTTTGACCCAGCCTAGTATTCATATACAAAATACAAGTAAGGAAGGCTAAGTTCGGGTGTAACCGAACATTACATACTCAGTTGAGAGCTGTGGAGACAAAGTAAGGAAAAATCACCATGTTGTAAAAAGAACCTAGGGTAACCCTGGAATGTGTTTGTATGACATGCGTATCAAATGAAAGGCATTAAAGAGTATTTTATGAGGGAGTGGGCCATAGTTCTATAGGTGGACGCCATTTAGGGATATAGCCATAAAGGTGGATCAGGGTTGACTCTAGAATGCGTTTGTATGATATGGGTATCAAATGAAAGGTGTTAATGAGTATTTTAAAAGGGAGTAATCCTTAGTTCCATAGGTGGACGCCGTTTCGAGATATCGCCATAAAGGTGGACCAGGGGTGACTCTAGAATTTGTTTGTACGATATGGGTATCAAATTAAAGGTATTAATGAGGGTTTTAAAAGGGAGTGGTGGTTGTTGTATAGGTGGTCGCATTTTCGAGATATCGCCATAAAGGTGGACCAGGGTTGACTCTAGAATACGTTTGTGCGATATGGGTATCAATGAAAGCTGTTAATGAGTATTTTAAAAGGGAGTAATCCCTTAGTTCCATAGGTGGACGCCGTTTCGAGATATCGCCATAAAGGTGGACCAGGGGTGACCCTAGAATTTGTTTGTACAATATGGGCATCAAACGAATGGTGTTAATGAGTATTTTAAAAGGGAGTTATCCTTAGTTCCATAGGTGGACGCACGTTTAAAGATATCGCCATAAAGGTGGACCAGGTGTGACCCTAGAATTTGTTTGTACAATATGGGCATCAAACGAATGGTGTTAATGAGTATTTTAAAAGGGAGTGGGCCTTAGTTCTATAGGTGGATGCCGTTTCGAAATATCGCCATAAAAGTGGACCAGGGGTGACTCTAGAATATGTTTGTACGATATGGGTATCAAATTAAAGGTATTACTGAGGGTATTAAAAGGGAGTGGTGGTTGTTGTATAGGTGGTCAACTTTTCGAGATATCGCCATAAAGGTGGACCAGGTGTGACCTTTAGAATGCGTTTGTACGATATGGGTATGCAAAAGAAGGTGTTAATGAGTATTTTAGAAGGGAGTAATCCTTAGTTCCATAGGTGGACGCCGTTTCGAGATATCGCAATAAAGGTGGACCAGGGGTGACCCTAGAATTTGTTTGTACAATATGGGTATCAAAAGAAAGGTGTTAATGAGTATTTTAAAAGGGAGTAATCCTTATTCATAGGTGGACGCCGTTTCGAGATATCGCCATAAAGGTGGACCAGGGGTGACTCTAGAATTTGTTTGTACATATGGGCATCAACGAAAGGTGTTAATGAGTATTTTAAAAGGGAGTGGGTCCTTAGTTCTATAGGTGGACGCCGTTTCGAAATATCGCCACAAAGGTGGACCAGGGGTGACTCTAGAATCTGTTTGTACGATATGGGTATCAAATAAAGGTATTAATGAGGGTTTTAAAAGGGAGTGGTGGTTGTTGTATAGTGGTCGCATTTTCGAGATATCGCCATAAAGGTGGACCAGGGTGACCCTAGAATTGTTTGTACAATATGGGTATCAAAAGAAATGTGTTAATGAGTATTTTAAAAGGGAGTAATCCTTAGTTCCATAGGTGGACGCCGTTTCGAGATATCGCCACAAAGGTGGACCAGGGGTGACTCTAGAATGTGTTTGTACGATATGGGTATCAAATTAAAGGTATTAATGGGAGTTTTAAAAGGGAGTGGTGGTAGTTGTATATGTGAAGGCGTTTTCCAGATATCGACCAAAATGTGGACCAGGGTGACCCAGAACATTATCTGTTGGATTCCGCTAATTTATTTATATATGTAATACCTGCCAAGATTTTAAGGGTTTTTTATTTCGCCCTGCAGAACTTTTTCATTTTCTTCTACTTAATATGGTAGGTGTAACAACCATTTTATAAAGTTTTTTCTAAAGTTATATTTCGCGTCAATAAAACAATCCAATTACCTTACCATGTTTCATCCCTTTTTTCGTATTTGGTATAGAATTATGGTATTTTTTCATTTTTCGTAATTTTCGATATCGAAAAAGTGGGCGTGGTCATAGTCGGATTTCGTTCATTTTTTATACCAAGATAAAGTGAGTTCAAGTAAGCACGTGAACTAAGTTCATTAAAGATATGTCGATTTTTGCTCAAGTTATCGTGTTAACGGCCATGCGGAAGGACAGACGGACGACTGTGTATAAAAACTGGGCGTGGCATCAACCGATTCCGCCCATTTTCACAGAAAACAGTTAACGTCATAAAATCTATGCCCCTACCAAATTTCAAAAGGATTGGTTAATTTTTGTTCGACTTATGGCGTTAAAAGTATCCTAGACAAATTAAATGAAAAAGGGCGGAGCCACACCCGTTTTGAAATTTTCTTTTATTTTTGTATTTTGTTGCACCACATCATTACTGGAGTTGAATGTTGACATAATTTACTTATATACTGTAAAGATATTAAATTTTTGTTAAAATTTTACTTTAAAAAAATTTTTTTTTAAAAGTGGGCGTGGTCCTTCTCCGATTTTGCTAATTTTTATTAAGCGTACATATAGTAATAGGAGTAACGTTCCTGCCAAATTTCATCATGATATCTTCAACGACTGCCAAATTACAGCTTGCAAAATTTTAAATTACCTTCTTTTAAAGTGGGCGGTGCCACGCCCATTGTCCAAATTTTTACATAATTTTCTATTCTGCGTCATAAGATCAACACATCTACCAAGTTTCGTCGCTTTATCTGTCTTTTGTAATGAATTATCGCACTTTTTCTGTTTTTCGAAATTTTCGATATCGAAAAAGTGGGCGTGGTTATAGTCCGATATCGTTCATTTTAAATAGCGATCTGAGATGAGTGCTCAGGAACCCACATACCAAATTTCATCAAGATACCTCAAAATTTACTCAAGTTATCGTGTTAACGGGCGGCGGACGGACGGACGGACATGGCTCAATCAAATTTTTTTTCGATCCTGATTATTTTGATATATGGAAGTCTATATCTATCTCGATTCCTTTATATATGTACAACCAACCGTTATCCAATCAAACTTAATATACTCTGTGAGCTCTGCTCAACTGAGTATAATAATAACTTAGTATCAAGGTTTAATTATGTTACTACAAACAAAACAATGTAAACAACTAAAACAGAAAAAAATGCTTAAATATTATTTCGGTACTGCAAGTACTTTCGTCATATCACTGTTGTACCGTGATATTTGAAAACAAAGAGTGCGCCTAACGTAGGCACATTCACATAACCACACAAATATTTGTATGTACGTATGTACATTTTTATACTCAGCTGAGCAAAGCTCACAGAGTATATTAACTTTGTTCGCCAAACGGTAATCCGTAACGGCATAAACTAATCGAGATATATATAGACTTCTATCTATCAAAATGATCTGGGTCGGAAAAGAAATTCATTTAGCCATGTCCGTCCGTCCGTCTGTCCTTCCGTCCGTCCGTAAACACGATAACTTGAGTAAATTTTGAGGTGTGTTAATGAAATTTGGTATGTAAGTTCCTGGGCACTCATCTCAGATCGCTATTAAAATGAGCGAAATAGGACTATAACCACACCCATTTTTTCGATATCGAAAATTTCGAAAACCCGTAAAAGTGCGATAATTCATTACCAAAGACGGATAAAGCGATGAAACTTGGTAGGTAGGTTGACTTATGACGCAGAATAGAAAATTTGTAAAATTTTGTACAATGGGCGTGGTACCGCCCACTTTTAAAAGAAGCTAATTCAAAAGTTTTGCAAGCCGTAATTTGGCAGTCGGTGAAGATAAAAAAATAAAATTTAAAAAGTCAAATTTTAACAAAAAATTTAATATCTTTACAGTATATAAGTAAATTATGTCAACATTCAACTCCAGTAATGATATGGTGCAAGAAAATACAAAAATTAAAAGAAAATTTCAAAATGGGCGTGGCTCCGCCCTTTTTCATTTAATTTGTCTAGAATACTTTTAATGCCATAAGTCGAACAAAAATTTACCAATCCTTTTGAAAGTTGGTAAGGGCATAGCTTCTATGCCGGTAACTGTTTTCTGTGAAAAGGGGCGAAATCGGTTGAAGCCACGCCTAGTTTTTATACACAGTCGACCGTCTGCCCATCCTCTTGGCCGTTAAAAAGATAACTTGAGCAAAAATCGATATATCTTTACTAAACTTAGTTCACGTACTTATCTCGACTCACTTTATCTGGTTAAAAATGGGCGAAATCCGACTATGACCACGCCCACTTTTTCGATATCGAAATTTCGAAAAATGAAAAAAATGCCATAATTCTATACCAAATACGAAAAAGGGATGAAATATGGTAATTCTGGGTCTGGTCCACATTTTGGTCGATATTTCGAAAACGCTCTCGCACATACTACTAAGGGCGACTCCCTTTTAAAACCCTCATTAATACCTTTTATTTGATACCCATATCGTACAAACACATTATAGAATCACCCCTGGTCCACCTTTATAACCATATCCCGAAAAGGCGTCCACCTATAGAACTAAGGTCCACTCCTGTTAGATACCCACTACCACCTTTTATTTGATACCCTTGTCATACAAACACATTCCAGGGTTACCCTAGTTCATTTTCCTACATGGTGATTTTCCCTTATTTTGTTTCCAAAGCTCTCAGCTGAGTATGTAATGTTCGGTTACACCCGAACTTAGCCTTCCTTACTTGTTATTTATAGAAGCATTTGAACCACAAATTTAAGCTTACACAAAATTTAAGAAACAAAAGATATACCCACAATTACGAAATAGTTAAATATACACTACTTTTAACTTTATACAACTTCGCCATAGCTCGTTAAAGTTTTTCAAGGAAAACAAAAAAAAGTATTACAAAATGACGTAAAACTTTTAATCAGATGAAAATGAACGCTAGAAATGTTTGAGATTAAATCAGAATGGGAAATTAAGAAAACAATGAAGTTGAAAAAGAAAAGATGACATACCTATTTTTTGTATTGCGACAAATATATAATAAATTTGTTGAGGAGCAGTTCATAAGTTCATGATTTTTGATTAGTGCAGTTTAAGTAGATTGGAAGGAGGACAAAATGAGTGGTTCCTTAACGGACTGTTGGGTGTCATTATCATAGTGTCAAATACTTACTTACTTAATTGGCGCTTAATCGGTTATGGCCGTCCAACAAGGCGCGCCAGTCGCTCCCTCTCTCTGCCAACCGGCGCCAATTGGTCACACCAAGGGAGTTTAAATCGTGTTCCACCTGGTCTTTCCAACGGAGTGGGGGTCGCCCTCTACCTCTGCTTCCATAGGCGGGTTCCGATAGAAACACTTTCTTGCCGGAGCGTCATCTTTTATTCACATAACATGGCCTAGCCAGCGCAGCCGCTGCGTTTTAATTCGCTGGACTAAGTTGATGTCTGCGTATAGCTCGTACAGCTCGTCGTTAAATCTTCTGCAGTAATCGCCATCGCCAAAGTGTAGAACTTTTCTTTCGAACACTCCCAGAGCCGTTTCATCTGTTGTTGTCATGGTTCATGTTTCTGCACCATATAGCAGGACGGGAACGATACGTGACTTGTAGAGTAAGATTTTCGTTGTCAAGAGAGGACTTTACTTTTCAATTGCCTACCTAGTTCAAAGTAGCATTTATTGGCAAGAGTGATTCTTCGCTGGATTTCAGAGCTGCCGTATAAGTTTTGCGGGGAAACCAAATTCAGACATATCGGCATATAGGCAGGTCCTTTTCATGCTGTTGAAGGCGGCTTTAAAATCGACGAAGAGGTGATGGTGTCGATTCTTTCTTCGCGGGGTTTTCTCAAGATTTGGCCCATTGTGAAAATGTGGTCGATGGTAGATTTACCAGGTCTGAAGCCGCACTGATAAGGTCCAATCAGCCGATTCAGGGTGTCGTTCAATCTTTCGTACAATATACTTGACAGGACCTTATATGCGATATTAAGAAGGCTGAAAGAACACTTAGATTCCAATCGTCGGGCAGTGTCAATAATACGGTTTTTGTTGATGCTGTTACAATTCACTCTCGGCAAACGAAAATCAGCGAATTAAAAGGCAGCCACTACGATGTCTAGGCAATGTTAAGCGAATGAAAGACGACGCTCTGTCTATGAAAGTATTTTTTATCGGAATCCGTCTACGGAAGCAGAGGAAGAGGGCGGTTCCCACTCCACTGGAAGGACCAGGTAGAAAATTATTTCAATTCCCTTGGTTTCGCCAATTAAGTAAGTTAAATTTCTTAGCCTTCTATTATGGACCCGCGCACTCAAAGATCTGTCGAAAAAATTCTTTAACGGAGGTCCAAGGAAACCGGCAGTTTTAAAAGAGTTGAACCATTAAGTGGGTTTGTTGTTAGCGTTTTGGTCGCATAGCACAATTTAAAATATTTATACGGGTATCTATACGCCGGACTTTCGTTTCTTTAAAAAGCTTAACCAGACAAGGTTTCTCTTTCAAAAATACACAGGCCGACAAAATATGATGCCCAGATCCAGAAGTGAGGCAATATATTTCGCAGGTTTTTTGGTCCTCTACATCTGAATATCGAACAAGACTTCTCATTTTGGTTCTTATTTCCGAGATATTCTTACATAAATGTACAAAAATCAAGTATTTGGCAGCATTTAATACGGTATTTTGCCACAAAAATTTTTTTTCATAAAAATATATATACACCGTTGAAAAGTGAAATATTTTCCCTCTTTCTTATATAGTCGTGTTACATGAATGTTTTTGTACTCTACGTCCTTGATCGCTGCGAATAAAAACATTATCGGAAGCATACTTTCAGGCGGTGTTTAAGATATTGAGTTTGAAGTTGTGTAGGAGATTAAATAGTCGATATAATTAATATCTTTTAACTTTAACGCTTTATTTTATTAGTTAAAGATAGTTTTATTTGCAACTTACATAGTTGGCTAAACTCGCCTACGTGCAGTTATTAAGTGACCAATGCGCCTAAAAGTAAGCTTCAAATTGGTTAAAAAATTGTGTATGTAAAAAGTATCACACACCTAATACAGTTTAAAGGACAATATCTGAAATCGTTAAGGAAGCCTTTTACAAAATGTATCTACATTTTCAAGGAAAATAGTTGCACTTTAAATAAAATCTTTCATGTTAGGTTAGGTTGAACTGGCTGGTCTGTGAGAACCTCACATAGACTGAATCAGTCCGTAGTGCTACCAGAAGTATGTTTAACCGCCAAACTGATAAGCCCTATCAAAACCAGAACCTATGTTATAACATAGCTCCATCCTCTTGACAAATACTAGACGTTTTTGGGCCCTATGCCACTTGCTGCTTCTAGGTCTGACAGCTGTATCACTCCTAATAACTGAAGTCTTAGCCTGTCAAGCGCAGGGCATGAACTCAAAACGTGCTCGATCACTTTCTCCTACAACCCGCACTACCTACAATTGCTATCACTGTCATACCCGTCATAGGTCTACAGTACTCTCTTTTTGATGCTAGAAGTAACTTTGTTAATCCAAGGCCGGGTCCACTTGGTGTATCGTGTTCAACTCTCGCCTTCTCGCAATATCGCTCAAGGAGCAAGCTTCGAAAGATGCGCCGTTTTTTCAGCCATTGGAGTACACCTGTATCTTATCGTCCGCCAATTGAGCGGCATTGCGCTAACCATGTACCATCCAATTTTAAGTGTTGCTTTGTACTAAAAGGAAGTTATCGTGAGAAAAGAGCCTTGTGAATACATATATCAGAAGTATGTGTTTTTAGTACTTTTAAGTAGAAATTTCTCAAAAAACCAAACCAATTTTCCGAATTCAGTGGATACAGATTAAGCGTATCAAAGGCCTTTAGAAAAGCATCAGCTCATTTCTCGGTCTAAAAGTTGTCGGCCTGTGTAGTTTTCAGTAATCATAAGCCCGAATTTTCATTCACTTCAGATATTCTGATACTTACTTACTAATTTTGGATCATAGCGATTACACGTAAATCTTGCAAGCCTTATCAGTAGTCCCTCGTAAACAAAGTATGACAGCATTTAAGCTTGTGGTTACTTACTTACTTAATTGGCGCTTAACCGTCTAAACGGTTATGGCCGTCCAACAAGGCGCGCCAGTCGCTCCTTCGCTCCGCCAACCGGCGCCAATTGGTCACACCAAGGGAGTTTAAATCGTTTTCCACCTGGTCCTTCCAACGGAGTGGGGGCCGCCCTCTACCTCTGCTTCCATAGGCGGGTTCCGATAGAAACACTTTCTTGGCCGGAGCATCATCTTTCATTCGCATAACATGGCCTAGCCAGCGCAGCCGCTGCGTTTTAATTCGCTGGACTATGTTGATGTCTGCGTATAGCTCGTACAGCTCATCATTAAATCTTCTTCGGTACTCGCCATCGCCAACGCGTAGAGGTCCATAAATCTTTCGAAGAACTTTTCTCTCGAACACTCCCAAAGCCGCTTCATCTGCTGTTGTCATGGTCCATGCTTCTGCCCCATATAGCAGGACGGGTACGATAAGTGACTTGTAGAGTATGATTTTCGTTCGCCGAGAGAGAACTTTACTTTTCAATTGCCTACCTAGTCCAAAGTAGCATTTATTGGCAAGATTGATTCTTCGCTGGATTTCAGTGCTGATGTTGTTGCTAGTGTTGATGCTGGTTCCCAAATAAACGAAGTCTTTTACTATTTCGAAATTATGGCTGCCAACAGTAGCGTGGTTGCCAAGGCGCATATGCGCTGACTCTTTGCTCGATGACAGCAGGTACTTCGTTTTGTCCTCATTCACCATCAAACCCATCTTTACCGCTTCTTTTTCCAGCTTGGAGTAAGCAGAACTAACAGCGCGGGTGTTTAGGCCGATGATATCAATGTCATCAGCATATGCCAGTAATTGCACGCTTTTATAGTATATTGTTCCAGTGCGGTTAAGTTCTGCAGCTAGTATAATTTTCTCCAGCATCAAATTGAAGAAATCGCACGATAGGGGGTCACCCTGTCTGAAACCTCGTTTAGTTTCGAACGGCTCGGAGAGGTCCTTCCCAATTCTGACTGAGCTGATGGTGTTGCTCAACGTCATTTTGCACAGCCGTATAAGTTTTGCGGGGAAACCAAATTCAGACATAGCGGCATATAGGCAGCTCCTTTTCGTGCTGTCGAAGGCGGCTTTAAAGTCGACGAAGAGGTGATGTGTGTCGATTCTCTTTTCACGGGTTTTTTCCAAGATTTGGCGCATTGTGAAAATTTGGTCGATGGTAGATTTACCAGGTCTGAAGCCGCACTGATAAGGTCCAATCAGCCGGTTCACGGTGGGCTTCAATCTTTCGCACAATACACTTGAAAGGACCTTATATGCGATATTAAGAAGGCTGATTCCACGATAGTTGGTGCATTTTGCAGTATCCCCCTTCTTGTGGACTGGGCAAAGAACACTTAGATTCCAACCGTCGGGCATGCTTTCGTCCGCCCATATTTTGCTAAGAAGCTGCTGCATGCGCCTTACCAACTCCTCGCCGCCGAACTTGAATAGCTCCGCAGGCAATCCATCAGCGCCCACGGCCTTGTTGTTTTTCAATCTGGTTATTGCTATTCTAACTTCGTCATAATCGGGCGGGGGGACATATATTCCATCATCATCGATTGCGGGATCGGGTTCTTCATCTCTGCGCGGTGAATTGCTGCCTCCATTTAGGAGAGCAGAGAAGTGTTCCCTCCATAATCTAAGCACTCTCTGGACATCAGTTACAAGGTCGCCGTTTTTATTCCTACAGGAGCTTGTGGTTATGGGCGAATATTTGCTAACCTGCTTTAAATAATTAAGATTTTTATCTGACATTTCTTATTTGAAATAAACGTAGCTTTTACTGAAACTGCATGCTTATTCTGAAAACGCGAAGGATCTTAATTAATTGGCGATTAACGTATCAAGCGGTTTTGGCAGTTGCGTACAAACCTATTTCTGCTTTGCGGTAACTGACAAAAATTGGCAATATCACCTGTGGGGTATCCAACTTCCAATGTTTTCTGTTGTTTTTTATCCATTTGCATGATATGACCTAGCCAACGAGTCCTTGTGGCTTTTATTTCGTGCACTATGTTCATATCTGCGCAAAGCTCTTAGAAAAGGGATGATTAAGACTGTGTAATTCTGTGCTGTCTTGAGTTTTTAAGTTGACACCGAGGATGGAGTTACTGGTGCTGACACCCTATTTCGGGACACCGTGGCGGAATATGGCACAACACCAGATTAGTGGCGACCGCCGTGGTGTGGCAGTAGCGTGCTGCGCCTATCATACCGAAAATCCTGGGTTCACGCAACATCAAAATTTTAGAAACAAGTTTTTTCAATTAAAGGAATGTTCTATGCGGGGTCGCCCCTCCGCAGTGAGCTGGCAAGGACTGCGAGCTTTTTCGAGGACAAAGAAAGATGAACATACAATACGTTGGTTGTTTTTGTTGTTGTTGTAGCAGTGCTTCGCCCCACCTAACAGCCGCGACCGATCACAAATTGTCATCAATATCCTCTAACGGGAGTCCAAGGAAACTTGCAGTTTTAACAGGAGTGGACCATAATGAAAGGGGTTTAAAAGCGTTGGTTCCACATTACAATTAAAGAGATGGTTGGTGTCATGTGGGGACACATTGCAAGCGGGCGTACATTTTGAATGTCGGGGTTGATTCTGGATATGTAAGAGTTTAACCTGTTACAGTACCCAGAACGAAGTTGAGCAAGAGTGACACGCGTTTCCCTAGGGAGTATGCGTTCCTCTTCCACAAGTTTTGGGCACTTTTCTTTGAGTACTGGATTCACCGGGCAATTCCTGACATAAAGGTCCGACGCCTGTTTGTGGAGTTCACCAAGGACCTGCTTGTGTTTTTTTGCTTCATACGGCTTGGTTCTCAGGTGCCATATTTCCTCAAAATGCTTACGGTGATGACTCCTTAAGCCCCTAGGCGGTGTTGGCTCATCAATCAGATGTCTGTTTGGATGCCCAGGTTTCTGGGTATTCAACAGGAACTGTTTGGTTAGCATCTCATTTTTCTTCCTGATGGGGAGTATTCTCACCTCATTATGTAGATGGTGTTCTGGGGACATAAGAAGGCAGCCCGTGGCGATTCTGAGAGCAGTATTTTGGCAGGCCTGTAGCTTCTTCGAGTGCGTAGTTTTTAGGCTTGGCGACTACATGGGTGACGCGTAGCACGTAAACGGCTGGCCAATTGCTTTGTATGTAGTAATGAGCGTTTCTTTATCTTTTCCCCAGGTACTGCCAGCAAGGGGTTTGAGGATTTTATTACGGCTCTGGATTTTCGGAACAATTGCGGCTGCGTGCTCACAAAAATGTAGATCCTGATCAAGCGTCACACCCAAGATTTTGGGGTGTAGGACAGTCGGTAGCGTTGTGCCATCGACGTGGATGTTCAAAATGGTCGACATTTGGGACGTTCATGTTGTAAATAAGGTCGCGGAAGATTTATTCGGTGATAATGTCAGATTCCGCGAGGCGAAAAAACTGGAGAGATCAGGGAGGTAGCCGTTTATTCTGTTGCAGAGCTCATTGATCTGTGGGCCTGGGCCTGTGGCCATTATTGTGCAGTCATCGGCGTATGAAACGATAGTGACTCCTTTTGGTGGTGAAGGTAGCTTAGATATGTAGAAATTAAACAAAAATGGGGATAGGATACATCCCTGTGGCACCCCTTGTTTAATTCTTCTTGGTTTTGGTGTTTCGTTTCTAAATTGCACCGATGCCTGCCGACCACCCAGATAATTTGCGGTCCACCTTTTAAGACATGGGGGAAGGGTAGACCCTTCCAGGTCTTGAAGTAACGTGCCATGGTTGACCGTATCTAAAGCTTTTGATAGGTCTAGCGCTACGAGTACTGTTCTATGATGGAGGTTTTGATTTAAACCGCAATTTATCTGGGTGCTGATGGCATTTAGCGCGGTGGTGGTGCCATGGAGTTTTCTGAAGCCATACTGATGAGAGGCTAGCTGCAAACTTGCTTGGAAGTAGGGGAGAAAAAAGGCTTCAAGCGTCTTTGCTACTGGTGATAGGAGAGATATCGGACGATACGACTCCCCTATGTTAGCTGGTTTCCCAGGCTTTAGTAGCGGGACCATCTTGGCCATTTTCCATTTTTCGGGTATGAAAAAGGTGGAAAGAGACAGGTTGAAGACATGCGCTAAGTATTTGAAACCCTCTTTCCCTAGGCTTTTAAGCATTGGCATGGCTATGCCGTCTGGGCCCACTGCTTTGGATGGTTTAGCGTGACCAATGGCACTTTCAACCTATCTGGCGGTGATGATAATTGGTGACGCTCTGAATTTATGTTTATGTGCGTGTCTGTTGGCCCTCCGTCTATCTTTGTCGACCGTAGAATGCATTACATATTGACGGCAGAAAGCGCTCGCGCTTTTTTTCGAATCCGACAGCACTTTATCGCCGAAGGCGATGGAAACTTTGTAATTGTGCTTAGACGGATTCGATAGGGACCTTACGGTGGACCAAAGTTTACCCACACCGGCAGAGAGGTAACAACCTCTTAGGTGCTCCACCCATTTCGCCCGCTTGTGTTCATCCACAAGCAAACTGATGCGTTGGTTTATGTCCCTTATTTGGGGGTCGCCTGGGTCAAGCTGTCTTATAAGGTCACGTTCTCGCGCTAAATTTGCGGCCTCCGGCGGGAAGTGGGGCCGAATTTCGGAAATTCTCCCGGCGGGAATGAAACGTGCCGAAGCGGATTCAATGACCTTGCGGAAAGCACGCTCCCCTTGGCGGGCATCAGTCGGGATAGGGAGGGCAGCAAAGCGGTTGTCTGTAAAAGATTTGTATTCCTCCCACTTTCCTTTTTTAAAGTTTATGAAAGTGTGTTTTTCTGTAACGATGAAGTCGGCGGTACGCTCGAACGAAATAAGTACAGGCAGGTGGTCGGATGCCAATGTTACCATCGGCTGCCAGTTGACGCAGTTTATGAGTTCTGCGCTCACGATTGAGATATCCGGTGAACTGTGACAGCTTCCTACCATACGTGTGGGGCGTCTCCGTTTATTGTGCAGAACGTCGTTTCTTCTATTTGATCCGCCAACATCTCACCCCTACTGTCCGCCCGCAAGTTTGAATGCTATAGATCGTGATGGGCATTAAAGTCGCCTAAGATAATGCGATTGTTGCCAGTGAGTAAGGCGCTAATATTAGGGCGGTATCCACTGGGGCAACAGGTGGCAGTAGGGATGTAGATGTTGTTGATTTCTAGGTTTGCATCGCCTGAACGGACAGATAGGCCTTGACGTTCTAACATTGTCCCTGCGGTCGATGCTAGCATCAAATATATGATATTGCAAAGAGTGGTGTATGATAAACGCGAGGCCACCTCCATTTCCGCTCATGCGATCTTTTCTGTGAACATTATACCCAGAACAGGTTTGCAGTGCAGATCTTGCTGTGAGTTTAGTCTCTTGAATCGCAGCAATGCGCATGTTGTGCCGCTTCATGAAATCGACTATCTCCGTGATCTTCCCAGTTAATCCATTACAATTTAACTGCAGAATTCTGAAGTGCATAGGGGGTGACGTCGCCACTCTGGGAGTAAGTGACGGGTGACTACGCCTGGGTTGAGGAAGGCCAGGACGCAACTGCTGTTGTGGCCCTGGGATTGGGCGTCCTTGCGACCTGGCAACATGGCGCAATGAAACCCGTCATGGGGTTGCCGTCGCGGAGACCAGAACATCTTAGAAAGTGGCACCGCCCAAGGCAGGAGCTGCATTGGGCGGATGTCGCAAACATATATATTCTGTGCTGGCAAACGGTGCAAACGGGGTTAGGGACTAAGAGTCTGTTTCCCTGACCTATACGATTGTTGCCGGAAAAGAGGGGAGGGGGGGGGGAGAAGACGGGGGCAAGAGCTGATGCTCAGCATTCCTACCGACTCTAATACGAAGATAGTAGTTATGAGTGGTAGCAGTTGTTTGAGTTGTTGGCGCCGCGGGGCGCGAGCAGCAGCGGGTACTAGTTGTGGCTTGCTGAGCAGCTGGGCTGCTGGAAGGTAGTGGGGGGGTGCTAAGGCGTAGACTACGGGACGCCCTTGGACGTGAACAGCAAGGAGCCACAAAAGATTTATAAAAGTTACGTGGACGTCGGGTTTTTGGGATCAAGCCTAGAACAACCTGTCCGATGCAACCATCCCCTACACGAGACACACTGAACAGAGTATGACCGACCTAAAAATATTCTTTTCGGTCAGATGCAGCAAAACCATTTCTCAAGACCGGGGTCAGGAGACGGACCCGGATTGGATTCGATACCTTCCCGGAGCAAGAGAATATGGAACAGTCCCGCTGCAAGGAGCTGCTGGGAGGATGAGAATTTGTGGGAGGGACGCAACAAATTAAATGGGGTTACACTGAAATGACAGTCCTTGGTCGGGAAAAATCCCGAATCGCTCCGGTACATAGAACCGACTGCCTTGGAAGCGACAATACGTTGGTGGTTAAGGTTAATGATTTCAGATTGCATTTTTTGTTCCTGGGCAGTTTAGATCATCGGATATATATTTGGCATATGTTAAAAATCTGGCCGATAGCAAACTTACACAAGGTCTGAAGTAGCAATAATAAGGTACCATGTAATTTATAGTTAACTTGAGCGGCCGCTAGGCAGTGTTCTTCCGTCATCTGGGACTGGGGTAGAAGAAATGTACTTCCACTTTTGTCTTGTACAAATACATACTTAGAATTCCACTTTCAGATGTGGTCGATGACAAGCAGGGACTAAAATATCGGATAGCTAAGTGATGTATCACCGAAGAGTAGGCATGCTTATCGCTGAGTTTGCCCTTTAGTAGGCACACAGTTTGCATCACAGATTCCAGTGAAACTTGAACCTTGAGTTGAAAGAAAGGAAGAGGGTTCCCCCACTTTGATGCAAACTCGGCGGAGTACAAGATATTTATCTGGAATTTCCAACTGCCGTCGGGTGACGAAATACAGAAGTGTCCGTTTAAGCAATTAAGCGGCATATATGTAAGTAAGTAAGGTTGACTTGGCATGGAATGCCCCATTTTTTATAGAGTTTTTTACTTTGAGTATTACACCGTCTACGCCGTCTACACTCATATTTTATCATATATGCAGACATGTAAAATTTTTCTTTACAAAATTTATAGGCCAAAGCACTAACTCATAAACACACATCGATGCACATTTATTTAGCAAAATAAAATTGCGTATGGTCCACACAGAAATGAGATAACAATTTCCACTTTATGAGCACAACTTATAGTGCGTCAGTCTAGCGTATTATGACGCTGCTGTTCTGTGTGTCCAACGGGAACTGCTCCTAATCTCCAATTGCACATTGTCATTCGAAGGGACGCTTTGCGCTATTTCTTACACATAGACATCACATAAACACACACACACACGTACGCTTACATGTTTAAGCCTACTTTTGTGACTCTTATTAGCCTGATGGTGTCATAAATTATCAAGTGATGCAATTGAATTTATTGCAAAATTTTTCATTCGGTTCTTTTTGTTGCGTTTAGAAATTGGTTAACATGCAGATAAACAGATTAATTCATACTTGGATTACAACTTCATATTAGGGGCATTGAACTTATCTGATAGAAGAGCACAGGTAGTATATGCGACAGATACTTATTTATGATTTTTGCATTTTTGCTTAGAGTTTGCCATACAGGTCTACCGGATTGAGCATAACTTTCAGAACCTTTATTGCTGCTGAGGGAAGATGATATAAGCATTGCGGCTTACCACTGATTTTACTGCAGACTATGCTACTTTGGATGATCCTTTGGGAGATTAAGTGTCGATGTTTGCTATCCCTTAACTTCAATTGGGAAGGCAAGTGGTTTAATTGGGATTAAACAAGGCAACCCTAGTTAGATTTCTGAGAAGTGAGTGATTCCATAAACGCTTGCTTAACTTGACGTAATCTAACCAAGATTTCTGCACACGAAGACCCATTCTATGTAACTTCCATAAGCGCTAACGCCTTCTTCACTGGCAGCAAATATTTTGTTTTTCCTCCTTCCACCGCCAGATTAATTTTGTTTGCCAATTTATTTGGCCCAGAGTAAGCAAAACCTTCAGCGGAACTGTAAAAGACCATATTATGGATATCATACATAATGTAACGAATTATATCCTTACGCTTAAACTCTGCTTCTAGTACTATCTTCTATGGCATCACGTACCCCCAGGGGGTTAAAGGCTTAGTATATTGAATAGTTTAGTGACGGCCGGCATGATGTTGTTTGAGTGTTCCGCCTACCACTCCGAATATCCTGGGTTCAATTCCCGACAAAGCAGTAATTTGGGGTCGCCCCTCGGCAGTAATTTGGCAAACACTCCGAGTGTATTTCTGCCGTGAAGAGCTTCTCAGGAAAAACTCATTTGCCTTGTAGATGCCATTCGGTGTGTCAAGTTGCGAATACGCGTATTCTTTCTCATGGTGGAAAAAGAAAAATGAAAACGAAAACTAACAAATAATTTCGGGCTATTTGAGAAGAGCGTCGCCGGCTTCTTATCCCTCACTCCTTTATTGTCGGCTTATTTTCGATAGCGAACTATTATCGTCGAGCTATCGGTTTGTAAACGGCTTGTTACAGGCGAGCTATCGGGTTCTTATTGGTTTCTTATCAAATGGAGGACATTTGCAGAGCATTTATACAACATGGAACCCCAGACTAGTTACGTGGATCGATTCTATGCCCAGGAGTAAGCTCGTCAATGCAAATTAAGAAGCTGGCTCCGTATGCAAAATAGCTAAAAGAGGTACCCCTCAGGGCCATGTGCTATCGCACCTTCTTTGAATACTGGAAGTTCATGAAATTCTAGAAAGCTTTGGGGCAGAAGGAACGTGGGAAGTGGAATACGGTGACGAGTTAGTGATTCTGATCACTGGTAAATTCTTGCCAACAATAAGCGGGCTCATAGATACTGCACTTTGCGGCATTCCGCGATGAGCAGGACAAAATGGGCTGGGAGTAGATCCAACAAAATTAGAAATTTTCCTGTAGACAAGAAAAACTAATTCCCCTCTTTTGGCTTACGACGTTAAACGGTACAATGAAAAATCTCTCTTGTAAAGGAATATCTTGGTATAATACTAAACACTTAATTAAGCTGGAGAAAGAGCTAGACAGAAATTACCAATCAACATAGGGCTAATACCAATCAACATAGGGCTGGGAAGATGCTGAAGGTTGGATGTCTGGGAAGGGTTGGACCTAATTTTTCATCTGATGGCGCTCCGCTAAGGCCAAGAAAGGGGCTCTATGACCAAGACAGTCCAACATGTATATAAAACAACCAAACACGTATGCGCGACGATGTAAGATGCCATGGGAAGGGAACGATTAAACAGAATCATAACTGACCTAACGGTCAACGCCGACCAAACTACGCCGTTTTTTGACTTCCAGGTTCAGAGCAAAGGATATTTCTTAATGGAGTAATGGGAAGGAAGTTACGAAATCTTGTAGACATTGAGGCCGCCTTAAAAGCATTATAATCCAACGTTAGGTGTCGAGCCTAGCTGGCGTCCATAGTGCATTTCAACGTCCCCCTTTGCTCGGTTCCTGTGCACAGCGATATTGAAGCGAATACTTAAGGGTACCATCACCGGTCATGGCGCTGTTGCAGCAATGTTCCGACCGTGGCGCATGCCAACAAGCTCTGTTTGCAGAAGCTGTCGTGGTGTGGAGGAAGAGGAGTCGTCTATTCATTATTTTCCCTGCCGATGTCCAGGACTTAGGCGCACAGTCTCTCGATAGTCTGACGGGGGTTGGGATGTTGGATCTTTCAATTTTTCCTAAGTTCATTAATAAGCGGTTCGCTGAGGACCACTAGGCACTTACTGTTGTCACTCACAAGGGGCAAACATTTTATCGAGTGGGAGTGTGGAGAATTCCTGTACGCCTAACCTAACCTTACCTATCGGATTGTTATCGCCGGGCAACAGATGCCTAATCGATTTTAAACAAACCGACAAGTCGTTGATAACAAATCAATACTACGCCGATAATATATTAATTATTCTCCAACTTAAAAATTGTAACTTTTTGATAGCAAATCGAGAATTTTTCGAAACAAAATCGATAAAACATAGATAACAAATTGTTAGCACTCCGATAACATATCGATAATTTCTCGATGATACAACCTTTTAATATTCTACCGATACATTTGCGATAAACTCCCGATAATTCTGTGTTATATAATCGATTATTTTTCGATAATAAGTCGATAACATCTCGATTACTTTTGATTATTGATAACTTTTCGATAGCAAATATATAACTTATCGATAAACAAATAACATGTAAATTTATATACATAAATAAACGATAATTTTTCGACAACAAAGCGATAACTCGGCGATATAAAATCGGTAGTTCGTTGATAATCTACGTTATCAATTGTAAACTTTTAATACTTCGGTAACAAAGCGGAAGTGGGTGTGTTCCCGTTATTAACTCGAGCAATATAATACTTCTATATACATATTGTAACGAATTTGCTGCAAATCCTCTTATTTGCAATCCTCTGCTAAGTTCGAATCACTAAACTGTTGAATAAATAACTCCAATATTGAAGAATGGAAAAATGGCCTTTATTAAAGTACTTCACAATAACACTTATACTTTGCTACTCGCTGGCTTAATAACCAAACTGATTGATAACTCAAATTAAACTCTACTATTGGCCGCCAGATCGCGTGCTTAATCAATAACTGATTGAGTGCTCAACTCAAACTGAATTACAGCGCCTCTTCATCTGTTGCCTTTTATACCCTTTGGTTTCCTCGTTAGCATTTTTCCAGAATGTACTAGCATTGTCCATGAGCTCTCAAACTTCTCAGCTATAACTAAAATTGCACAATTTTATACATCTTTTAGGCGCTTCCAGAATCTACTAGTCCAGTAGCTCTCAAACTTCTCAGATATATGCATGTGTTTGCGCATTGACTCTCCGCTGCTCGTATTCGTACATGGTACATATGTGTAGACGCAATTATTTATTCGTTTATGTAGATACATAAAGATTGAATTATTGATGTGAATGTGTGTAGTTTACAGTCTCTCGCGCGCACATAGGCGTATAAGTAAATGCATCTGTGTGTGACATCTCTCTGGGCTGCCTTATATATGTGTATACTTGATTTGATTATTAACGTAAATACTGCTTGGCATGGCCTTAGCATCGCCTTAGTGATGGGATAACTTAGTGATGCTAATATCCGTGACAATATGTATGTATGTGTGTATGTATGTGGATGAACGTTCCGTATGTAAATATGTTTGTGCGCGGGCAGCTATGTTTATTATGACATTTAGTGAATTTTAACAAAAATTTCATTTTATTTCTTCCTCTTCTCTTTTCCATGCATTCCACATGTTATCGCGTTGGGCGTATTTAAATTTAATTGCCATTCCCAACATTTGGCATTCCTGGGCTGGAAGCACGAAAATAACCAACAGTAACAACAAACAACAGAAAAGTAAACAAATTGCCGACACCAAACAAAAAAAAACACCCAAAAATTTTAACAAAAAACTAAAAATTTTAACAAAAGAATCCAGTAAAACCAGCAATTAAATTTTAGCAAAAATTCGGCGCCATTTGTGGAAGCCAAAACCACCAACAATTTCAAAACACCCAGCTGCAACTGCAATATACCCCAAAACCAGAACACGCACACATAAACTCAAATACGAAAAAAGAATTTGTTGAATAAAAGTGAAATTATTTTACTGCACGACAACAACGATCAATAAACCAACCGGAAACACAATGGTAACAGCCGAACTGACAATTCGACGCAGCACCAACAACAGCAGCAATGAAAACAGCAATAACAAACAAAAATTCGGCCACAACAACATTGGCAACAAGAAACAGAGTGGAACTTTGTGTAAGACCAACAGCAGCAACAATTACAGCAAAAGCAGCTCACAAATAAAATTTCGCCGTAATGGCGGCGTTGGTGGCATCAGTGTCGCCTCAGCGCCATCACTTAGTCTTGGACTTTGGTTGTTGCCGGTGTTGTTGGTGTTGTTGGCGTGGCAACAACAACCTTGTGAGGGACGTTATCTGCCGACAAGGTCACATGGCGACGATTTGGATAAATTGCGCGAGTTAATGTTGCAGGTAAGTGTTGCAAAAAAACAGAAAAATTGATGAAAGGAAAAGAGGAAAAAATTCAAAATAGCAAAAACAGAAAATAAAACAATGAAAACAAGAAAATGACAAAAAATTAAGAAAACAACTAAGAGAGTCTAAGCTTCGTCAGAACCGAATATTATATACCCAACAGCGCATGAATTTATATGAAGAGAGCAAAGCAATGGGAGAGTAGGAAAAATAAGTCTTGGGAGGGGATTAAAAACGTAAGGTGATAGGGAAATATATAGGGGGTAGATACAGTGAGAAGATGAGAGAAGGACATAAAGGGAACAGGAGAACTAATGGGGGAGCGAGCGTCGGAAGGGAAATTAGGAGGGTGAGATATGAAAAGAAAAACAAAAACAAATAGGAAAGCAAGCATAAAAGAGTAGCATTTAAATTACTTTTAATTTTTAATCAGATTAAACCGCAGCGAAGGCTGGTTAGGTTGTGCTAGTTTTAAGATGCGGCCGTCGTGGTGTGATGGTAGCGTGATCCGCCTACCACACCGAAGATAATGGATACAAGCCCGGGAAAAGCATCATCAAAAAATTTAGAATCAAGTTTTTTCAATTAGAAGAACATTTTTCTAAACGCGGCCGCCCCTCGGCAGTGTTTGGCAAGCACTCCGATTGTATTTCTGCCATCAAAAGCTCTCAGTGAAAACTCATCTGCCTTGCAGATGCCGTTCGGGGTCGACATAAAACAAGTAGGTCCCGTCCCGCCAATTTGTAGGAAAAATTAAAAGGAGCACGACGCAATTTGGAAGAGAAGCTCGGCCTAAAATCTCTTCGGAGGTTATCGCGCCTTACATTTTTTTTAAAAACTCTACAGTTTTTTATCACTGAACAATAGGCTGTAGTTCGGAATTGTAAGAAAAGAAGTTCGAGTTGGCGAATCACCACAGCGGAGTAGAAGGAATGCTTGTTTTAGTGGGCCCTTTGTGAAGTCTTCTTCCTTAAAATATGTAGGAAATTGAACCACGTCCTGCTTATGTGCGATTGTAATAGCAAAGATGTCGTGTAGCGAGAGGGCAGAACTTCATTCAGTCTGTTTTTCAACTTGGTTGAAGTATGTCATACAAGTCTTTCGGGAGAAGGTTGGGGTTAACTTCGGAAACCTCTATGGCTGATGATATATTTCGGAACAATGGGTTCCATAATTTAGACTGCCGCTCGCGCTTCATACGTGAGGACCTCTCAGTAACATATTGGCAGCCACCATCCAAAATCTTGCCCCTAAGAGCCATTATCTTCTAATTTATAATTCTCGTACTACATTGCTGTCCTCGTGACCTGATGATCATGATCTGATTTCATTGAAATTTATTACGTAGTTAGCTCTTTACCATGGTTAAATGGGCGAGGACCATCCATTCGAAACAATCGTATTTATAGTTCCAAAGGAAAGAAAATAATTTGAGGATGAGGATGAGACAAAGGGAAGAGTTAAGGGAGGCGAAAAAATGAAGGAAAATTTTAAGGAAAAAGGAGTTATAAACATAGAGTGAGGAAAAGGCAGAAGCAGCGTGGAAGGAAAGAGGGGATTGAGTGAGTTGTAAAAACTGGTTTACATTTTTGCAGGTAAATCGTATTTGGAGCAGGATCTGCAATTAATATTTGAATGAAACTGTAGTAACTGGCGCTAGTGGGTATTAAAGGGAAATCATTTATCTTATCTGTTTACCAGGGCTCCAAAATAAGAATAGCCGATAAGGCATAACGGTATATCACAGAAAGAGACGGGATTCAAGGGGTTGTGTAGCGCAACCCTTACAAGTGTTGCTAGCGAAATTGATAGTTTGTCCGACCTACTTGTAAACCCCACCCAACCGTAGCGAATCTTGTTTATTATGAAGGCGAGGCTCTGGCGACCACAAACTCCTAATGGAAGAAGGAACGTACTGGAATATTCGCAAAGGACCATCAACGTCGATAAAACTCCCCAAAACCTTCTAGGGTCTTCTTGTCAGTTCAAGAGGAAGAATTTCAAAGTATGAATAAGTTTTTCTCACTGAGAGAAACCGAAAGCCTACTTCATGACTGTTAACACGTTATTGCTGACTGAAATGTATCATCTCTCAATAACAGTTATAGCGCACATATTTAATTGATTTACTTGGGAGCTCTGTTGTTTACAAAAGTCTGTGTATCAAATCCGAGATGCTTATGGGAAAGTCACATGCAAATAAAATGAAAAAAAAACATAAAGTTTTAAAAAAGTTAAAGTTTACCAAAAATGCATCTGGCATGTCGCAATTGCAATGCAGCCATTTACGTATCACATTCCTTGAATCACATCCCCTCCAATGACCCCTTTCTGAGCATAGTTTCAATTATTTACTTTTGATATCAACATTGTTTTTACAATACCTCATTATATACAGAAACACAAGGTATGTATGTATGTTTGTATATTTATCTGTAAGTACAATTATTCACGCATATTTGTTGTTGCCTTTGGGGAATGCCATTTGAAGTGGTTAAATTACTGCAACTACCAAAATTGGTTGTTCATCGCACTGCCATCAGTTATTGAATTTTTTTATTATACCCAGCTGTACTTGTACACAGGGTATTATAACTTTGATAGGATAACGGTTGGTTGTACAGGTTTAAAGGAATCGAGATAGATATAGACTTCGATTTATCAAAATCATCAGTATCGATAAAAAATTTGATTGAGCCATGTCCGTCCGTCCGTCCGTCTGTCCGTCTGTCCGTTAACACGATAACTTGAGTAAATATTGAGATATATTCAGCAAATTTGGTACACGAGCTTACCTGAACCCAGCATAGATTGTAATGAACATGAGCGAAATCGGATGATAACCACGCCCACTTTTTATATATATAACATTTTGGAAAACACAAAAAACCTGATTATTTAGTAAATAATCTACCTAGAATGTTGAAATTGGACGTGTGGACTGATATTGAGACTCTTGATAAAACTTTTGAAAAAATTATTTAATTATTTTATTAATCATAAATCAAAAATCGTTAAACTTATCGTAACACAATTCGGCAGAGAGGTTGCCTTTACTATAGGGAATGCTTTGAAGAAAAATTTACGAAATCGGCTAAGGACCACGCCCACTTTTATATAAAAGATTTTTAAAAGGATTGTGGACGAATAAAATAAGCTATATCTTTGCAAAAAAGAACTTTACATCAGTGGTATTTCATTTCGCAAGTGGATTTATAACAATAAATAGGAAAAACTTTACATTTTTAAAAATGGGCGTGGCACCGTCCTTTTTATGACAGCCATAACTCGATGAAATATCAGTTCAGAATGGAACCATATGTATATGTATTATTGCCCAGGCTTGTAACACTATTAAGCACACAAAACAAACAACAACAGCATTTCAAGTGTACAGCTGAGTATGTAATGTTCGGTTTCACCCGAACTTAGACTTCCTTACTTTTTTTTTATTTTTCTTGTTTTTTTCCTCTTTCTGTAACGATTTGTATACGGATATATGTGTGTGGTGTAATTGATGCAATAAAGTAGCAGCAGGTAACTCTTTTTCGCTACCAGAAATATACAAAAAGGAAATGTGCATGCATGTAAACAATTTTATTTATAAAAACAAAACAAAAACTAAAAATTAAATAAAATAATCAATCGAAACAAAATTAATGACAATACTAATCGTGTGTGACGCACATGCCCGCCAACCATTAAAATTTAAAATTTTCACGTACATGCTCGCCTGATATCATGGTGTTTTTTTGTATTTTTCAGGAGTAAAATATGGCAGTTTTAGTACTTTTTTAACATAAACCAGTAGGTGAATATCGATGGACCTTTACTGTAAATCTTCATATAGGTATCTTTGGTGTTGGTTTCTATAAGTACGGCTGTGCTAAACTATTACGTTCATATTATTGATGTTTCCATTATATATTGTAACGAATTTAGGGTGATTCCGCTTATTTGAAACCTTCTGCTAACGTTCGAATCGCTAAACTGTTGAATAAATAACTCCAATATTGAATAATGCAAGAATGGCCTTTATTAAGCTACTTCACAACTAATTGCGTGTTTAAATCAAAATACTCTCTGTTGCCTCGTTCACCCATTTCTTCTAAGGTCTAGTAACTTCCCGAACTTCATGCTTGGTTACCAGCCATATATGTACATGTACATTTGTAGTTTATAGTCTCTCGTATAGCCATATGCTTGAGTATATGTGAGTACTACTTCGGCTGATGGTGAGTATCTCTCTACTGCCTTGTATGTACATTATACTGGGTCGATTTATTAACCGATATCGCGTCATTGATTTTTCGCTGGATTTGGGCTCAGGAAAAAAAAATTCCACTACGCATACCCAAAAAAATAATTTTCGAGCCTGCAAAAAAAAATGACGAAAGGGTAAATTTTTCGACCAAAACACTCCCCAAAAGCCAAAAAATATTTTTTCAAAAAACTGTAATCGCCAACGTTTTTTTGTGAACAAAAAAAATATTTTTTGGGTTTTGGGGAGTGTTTTGGTCGAAAAATTTACCCTTTCGTCATTTTTTTTTGCAGGCTCGAAAATTTTTTTTTGGGTATGCGTAGTGGAACTTTTTTTCCTGAGCCCAAGTCCTATCGAAAAATCGATGGCGAGATATCGGTTAACTTTCCTCCTTACAAATCAACCCAGGTTAATGTATATGTGTAAATGATGATTGGTTTGTTTACGTACATACAAGTGGCTGCTTAGTATCGGATTAGGGATGCTAGTATCACTTAGTGATGTAAATATTCGTCACAATATGTAGATTTAATTTGTTCATTGAAACAGGTCTTAGTTAAAGCAAACTATTTGTATTCGCTTCATATCCAACAAGGATTTTCGCCTGTGCAGCGCTTCTGTAGACTTTCGAGAAATGTTTTTGTCAATCATTCATCAAGAACACCAAAACTGTCGTTACACCTTATTCTTGTAAAAACTTCGCTAAAACAATGGATTTCTTAATATAGTTACAAAAAATTGTAACCCACTGTTGTTGTTTTGCTCTTAAATTCAGACCAATAAGATAAGAGGAATGTTACAGTTATGGATTGTAATTTGGAATATATCAATCCAGCTCGATCGGAGCATCTTCTGGTTCTAGGCCGGCTGCCGCGAGGCTATTATATCCCCTGACATATTTTAGTATATAATAACTTGGTAAGATTAGTGATATATCATGAATTCAATTTTCAAGAGCTTTTGAGAGATCTTTTGCTTAAGTTTGTATGATATATTAGAAGGGCATATGTTTTACTTCCGACTTTCAACAGAGCAGATGGAAATAACAATGGGTTTTTAGGGATGGAAACGCATTTAAAAGTATTATACCAATTTCACACAGAAGCTTAATGAAATAATTAGGCAAGTTTTCTACATTAAAGCCTTTATTGAATTCAATGTTCCATACAAAATACAAGCTCCTAATTATCTAATTATTGCTTTATTGAATGGCTAATGGAATCAAAAAACGTTTTGCTTGTTTGTAACAAATGACAATAAAAAATCAATTATTTTCAATAATTTTCGAAAAATAGAAGACCACCAAAAAATTAAAAAATTTTATTTTCGTTGCAAGTGCAGCAAATGATAATATAGCTTTTCAAAAATAGGCACATATTTGGTTGGGTGCAACATCTGTGATTAGTTGCGCATGCATTTACTTTGATTGTCTTAATAGTTTAAAGAGGAAATGGCTGCAATCCATTTAAAAATTTTTTTGTAAAAGCATAATATTATTTGAGTGTGCTGACAGATTGTTCGTGTGTGAAAAGGAAAACTTAATTATTTCATTAAACAAAATTGTGATTCGATTAAGTTTCTGTGTGAAAATGGTATTACGATCAATTCCAAGTTTGACTGTAAAACTTTTCATCAAAACCGAATCCCATTTAAATACACAAAGTTACTACAGTTCAACTAAATAGTGGATAACACCTCTCCTTTTATGTCCGGTTTTTCGATGAAAGGTTCAACTGCAGTTGAAGTTGAGGTCAGTTTACTTTAGTACAGGTATAAAGGAATCGAGATAGATATAGACTTCCATATATCAAAATCATCAGGATCGAAAAAAAATTAGATTGAGCCATGCCCGTCCGTCCGTCCGTCCGTCCGTTAACACGATAACTTGAGTAAATTTTGAGGTATCTTGATGAAATTTGGTATGTAGATTCCTGAGAACTTATCTCAGATCGCTATTTAAAATGAACGATATCGAGCTATAACCACGCCTACTTTTACGATATCGAAAATTTCGAAAAACCGAAAAAGTGCAATAATTCATTACCAAAGACAGATAAAGCGATGAAACTTGGTGAGTTGAACTTATGACGAAGAATAGAAAATTAGTAAAATTTTGGACAATGGGCGTGGCACCGCCCACTGTTAAAAGAAGGTAATTTAAAATTTTGCAAGCTGTAATTTGGCAGTCGTTGAAGATATCATAATGAAATTTGGCAGGAACGTTACTCCTATTACTATATGTACGCTTAATAAAAATTAGCAAAATCGGAGAAGGACCACGCCCACTTTAAAAAATTTTTTTTTAAAGTATAATTTTAACAAAAAATTTAATATCTTTACAGTATATAAGTAAATTATGTCAACATTCAACTCCAGTAATGATATGGCGCAACAAAATACAAAAATAAAAGAAAATTTAAAATGGGCTTGGCTCCGCCCTTTTTCATTTAGTTTGTATAGGATACTTTTAATGCCATAAGTCGAACAAAAATTTACCAATCCTTGTGAAATTTGGTAGAGCCTTAGATTCTAGGACGGTAACGGTTTTCTGTGAAAAAGGGCGAAATGGGTTGAAGCCACGCCCAGTTTTTATACACAGTCGACCGTCTGCCCTTCCACTCGGCCGTTAACACGATAACTTGAGCAAAAGTCGATATATCTTTACTAAACTCAGTTCACGTACTTACCTGAACTCACTTTATATTGATGTAAAAAATGGGTATCAAATGAAAGGTGTTAATGAGTATTTTAAAAAGGAGATATAGATGGACGCCTTTTCGAGACATCGCTATAAAGATGGACCAGGGGTGACTCTAGAATTTGTTTGTACTATACGGGTATTAAATGAAAGGTGTTAATGAGTATTTTAAAAGGAAGTGGGCCTTAGTTCTATAGGTGGACGCCTTTTCGAGATATCGCCATAAAGGTGGACCAGGAGTTACTCCAGAATTTTTTTGTACGATGTGGGTATCAAATGAAAGGTGTTAATGAGTATTTTAAAAGGGAGTGTGCCTTAGTTCTATAGGACACCTTTTCGAGATATCGTTATAAAGGTGGACCAGGGTTGACTCTAGAATGCGTTTGTACAATATGGGTATCAAACGAAAGGTGATAATGAGTATTTTAAAAGGGAGTGGGCCTTAGTTCTATATGTGGACGCCTTTTCCAGATATCGCCATAAAGGTGGACCAGGGGTGACTCTAGAATTTGTTTGTACGATATGGGTATCAAATTAAAGGTGTTAACGAGTATTTTAAAAGGGAGTGGGCCTTAGTTCTATAGGACGCCTTTTTGAGATATCGTTATAAAGGTGGACCAGGGTTGACTCTAGAATGCGTTTGTACAATATGGGTATCAAACGAAAGGCGATAATGAGTATTTTAAAAGGGAGTGGGCCTTAGTTTTATATGTGGACGCCTTTTCCAGATATCGCCATAAAGGTGGACCAGAGGTGACTCTGTAATGTGTTTGTACGATATGGGTATCAAATTAAAGGTATTAATGAGGGTTTTAAAAGGGAGTGGTGTTAGTTGTATATGTGAAGGCGTTTTCGAGATATCGACCAAAATGTGGACCAGGGTGAGCCAGAACATCATCTGTCGGGTACCGCTAATTTATTTATATATGTAATACCACGAACAGTATTCCTGACAAGATTCCAAGGGTTTTTTATTTCGCCCTGCAGAACTTTTTCATTTTCTTCTACTTAATATGGTAGGTGTCACACCCATTTTACAAAGTTTTTTTTCTAAAGTTATATTTTGCGTCAATAAACCAATCCAATTACCATGTTTCATCCCTTTTTTCGTATTTGGTATAGAATTATGGCATTTTTTTTAATTTTTCGCAATTTTCGAAATCGAAAAAGTGACGTGGTCATAGTCGGATTTTGGCCATTTTTTACACCAATACAAAGTGAGTACAGATAAATAAATGAACTGAGTTTAGTAAAGATATATCAATTTTTGCTCAAGTTATCGTGTTAACGGCCGAGCGGAAGGACAGACGGTCGACTGTGTATAAAAACTGGGCGTGGCTTCAACCGATTCCGCCCTTTTTCACAGAAAACAGTTACCGTCCTAGGATCTAAGACCCTACCAAATTTCACAAAGCATTGGTAAATTTTTGTTCGACTTATGGCATTAAAAGTATCCTAGACAAATTAAATGAAAAAGGGCGGAGCCACGACCATTTTGAAATTTAATTTTATTTTTGTATTTTGTTGCACCATATCATTACTGGAGTTGAATGTTGACATAATTTACTTATATACTGTAAAGATATTAAATTTTTTGTTAAAATTTGACTTTAAAAAAATTTCCTTTTTAAAGTGGGTGTGGTCGTTCTCCGATTTTACTAATTTTTACTAGCATACATATAGTAATAGGTGTAACGTTCCTGCCAAATTTCATCAAGATATCTTCAACGACTGCCAAATTACAGCTTGCAAAACTTTTAAATTACCTTCTTTTAAAAGTGGGCGGTGCCACGCCCATTGTCCAGAATTTTACTACCTTTCTATTCTGGGTCATAAGTTCAACTCACCTACCAAATTTCATCGCTTTGTCCGTCTTTGGTAAGAATTGTCGCACTTTTTGTGTTTTTCGAAATTTTCGATATCGAAAAAGTGGGCGTGGTTATAGTCCGATTTCATTCATTTTAAACATCGATCTGATATGAGTGCCTGGGAACCTGCGTACGAAATTTCATCAAGATACCTCAAAATTTACTCAAGTTATCGTGTTAACGGACGGACGGACATGGCTCAATCAAATTTCTTTTCGGTACTGATGATTTTGATATATGGAAGTCTATATCTATCTCGATTCCTTTATACCTGTACAACCAACCGTTATCCAATCAAAATTATTATACTCTGTGAGCTCTGCTCAACTGAGTATAAACATTTTTGCATTGTGTTTCTGTATGTAAATGCCAATTGCACTCGCTCATGGTCATATATATTCGAATATTTCATTCTATTTAATAGTCCGGAAATATTAGTGGAAGTTTTGTACATTTTATTGTTATCGTCCATTATTTTACTGATGTTGGGTTTTGCAAAGAAATCTCGGATATAGCCATTTATTAAATATATCGGAAAGCAATTGTGTGTAAGAATCTTTTTAATAATTTCTATATTTTTGTTGTGGTACATTTCGTTACTGATGGAGAGAGCCCTTCGTATAAAGTTTCTAGGTGTGTTGATTATCGTCGCTTTATTATGTTTCGAGTAGAAGTTAATGAGTCTGCCCGACGCCGTGGGCTTCTTGTACCAATCAAAGGGGAGCTGGTAATACTTTCTTATAACTAAATTGTCCAGAAATGGCAATTGTCCATCTTTCTCGACCTCGCGTGTAAATTTGATGGATCTTACATAACTATTTAAGGTTTTAAGCATGTCTTCCACAGCATTAGTATTGACAATGGCAAATAGGTCGTCCACATATTTAGTCAATAAACGGGGTTTGTGAGGTGAATCTTGTTCAAATCTAGTTAATAAATCTTCCATCACTATGTCCGCTATAATCGGTCATGCCGGTGCCACATAGGCATTCCAGAACGTTGTTCGTAAATTTTACTATTGATTTTAAAATAGCGGTTTTCTTCTATACAAAATCATACAACTCCCATAAACATTTCTTTAGTCAGCTATGGTCAGGTATGGTTTTCAATCAAATTCCATTTGAAGAGATAATTTATAAAGCATAATCTACGGGGATGCTGGGGAATAGGGAAACAACATCGAATTAAACCAAACTCTCATCATCAAAATGTACGTGTCTTTAATTTTGTTCTTGAATTCAATGGCGGCTTAACATTATATTCTGAGGATTTGGTAATATTTTTCAGGGCATTAACAATATATTTACATAGCTTGTAAGACGGGGAATTAACAGATGAATATATAGGTCTTAGCGGAACTCCTTCCTTATGAATCTTGGGAAGGCCATACAACCTTGGTGCATTGGCAGTTTTACTTAAAAGTTGGTATTTCTCTTTTAAATCAATCATTTTGTTCTTCGACATCCCTTCTACAATTTCATTATTTTTTTTCTTGCAATTTGTTAGTAGGGTCACGTTTTAAAAGCTTATAGGAGGAAATATCATTGACAAGTTGTTGTATTTTTATGTCGTATTTAGATTTATTCATTAAAACCGTAACATTCCCTTTGTCGGCATTTAAAACTAATAAATCTTTATTATTCTTGAGGAACGCTTTGGCCGATTGTAGGGTGTCTAAAATAAATGTATCGCGTGCGCTGTTTTTTGTTCTATTCATATGATCTCTTATTAATGATGTAAGCTGTTTCTATTTCTCGCTGCTCTTTATATTTGATGGTTTGAATGCAGTCTTCTCCGTCTGCTAATAACTTAAATAGTGTGAACTCTTTGTTTGTTGTAGGTAATGAGTACTTGGGACCTAATGACAAAAGCCACTGAATGTCTTTTGGTACGTTTGTCTGTGTCATGTTATGAATCCAACCTGGTACATTTTCAATGTTGAATGATTGTTTTTGTAATCCCTTCAGTCACTCATATTTACTTGTTTGCGTTTTCGGCGTCTTATCCTATCTGTGAAGTTTTACAGTTGTAGCTCAATGAGAACTTACATACAAATCAATTCCAAAATTCCCTCCGTTTAGTACGATTTTTCTAAATATCTCATCCCGTGCGCCCCAGCGGATCTTTTTGTGTCGTGTCATTCGACCACTGAATTAAGTTTGAAATTTCAAGTGTCTAGCTCATCGAGAAGTTACTTAAAAGCTGGCTTGAAATTTTTCAAAATCTTATCTAATTATTTCGATCCGTGCGTCACCTAAAGGAATTTTTTCCCTTTGTTGCATTGTCACGGTGTTCTAACCAATGTGTAAAGTTTCACGTTTGTAGCTCAATGAGTAGTTACTTAAAAATCGATTGCAAGATTTGTATGAAAAGCGGACAAACATTCAACCGACCTAATATAAAGGAAGTAAAAATACCACGAGACAATCACAACAAAGCAGCTCACATAAATAAATTACACAATAACCGACACTCAAAGCATGAAAAATGCAACCAGAGAAGTGATCTTCCAAGAAAAAAAAAGATGCTATTCAATATTTTTATTGTTATTGTGGCAATATTATAAATGTTGGCCAAAAAGCCAAAAATATAATGAGATACCTATCTTTTTTTGAAAAAAGTAAAATAAAGCAAATGCGTGCAAAATTTTGCTAATTGGCTGAGACGCCAAGTGAAGAGAACGTTGAGCTGTGCTGGATTGCGATTCTTCAACCAAACTCAAAGCCTCAAATATTCGCGCGAGATTTGTTGCTGTAAAATGCATCCTTGTTATTGTGCTGTTGATGCTGCACCAGCGAATAGTTTTTTGGTGCTCGTTTATTACCTTTATTACGTATTTCTTTCACAGCAGCGCAATTGGTATAAAGATGATGCGCTTAAATCGCAACGCAATAAAGCAACAATGAAGCCAACAGTTGTCTCTAAAAGTTGAGTAGAACAAATGATCGATTTGTTCGAATTCCTTTATACTCCGCTTACTTCGCTCCCTTCTTCGCTTATCTTCTCAAAAGTTCGAAATCTCGATCTCACTTGCACTGCTTTGCGGCTATTTCACATTAAGCCACACTGCCTACTTGAGTTGTGTGCGCTAAATTTCCTGATTGTTCTTTTATACCCAGTAGAGCAAGCAATGAAATGAAATATATGAAAATATGAAAATCAATTGAAGAGCCAATTTCCTTTTTGGGATTTTATCTAAGTACACCTCCTAGAAAAGTAAGCGAAAACAAATTTGTAAGAACTGCGGAGAACAGTGTGGTCCAAACTGCACCGACCCACTGTGGGGTATTTGATCAATCTAACTGGCTAAAATTAAAACAGCAGTTATTTCTGTTCAAAAAGTGGTTGTCTCACTCCATTGTTATGAAGGGAAATATTTGGCAGTAAATTCACGGTGTTCCGCGCACAATTACTATGGATCGGGTCCCCGGTTTCGGATGGATCCGGGGTCATTTGGTCATTTTTTGGCATAACATGAGATATGTCAATATGTGTATCAAACGAAAAGTATTTTACTCCGCATTTCTTTTGACATTGGTTGCCATCTCACCTTTTTTATATATCTTTGTATATCCACTACCATCTCGGAAACGGCTTAACCGATTTGAATCAAATTGGTACATCGATATAGCATTACATTTTAAGACTTTTCACCTAGGTGTTGCCACTGAGGATGTTTTCACAAGGTTACCACCTTTTGCCAATAAGGGTATCAGTCTCTTACAAAATTGATCACCACTCAAAAAATCGCGGGTATGCGCAGCTGGTTTTATACCCAGCTGTACTTGTACACAGGGTATTATAACTTTGATTGTATAACGGTTGGTTGTACAGGTATAAAGGAATCGATATAGATATAGATTTCCATATATCATTTGAAAATGTGTATCGAAAAAAAATTTGATTGAGCCATGTCCTTCCGTCCGTCCGGCTGTCCGTCTGTCCGTTAACACGATAACTTGAGTAAATATTGAGATATCTTCATCAAATTTGGTACACTAGCTTATCTGGACCCAGAATAGATTGGTATTGAAAATGAGCGAAATCGGATTATAACCACGCCCACTTTTTATATATATAACATTTTGGAAAACACAAAAAACGTGATTAATTCGTAAATAATACACCAAAAATGTGACATTTGACATGTGGACTGATATTGAGACTCTCGAAAAAAAATTGAAAAAATTGTTTAAAATTGGCGCGGCACCGCCCACTTGTGATAAAATCAATTTTACAAATATTATTAATCATAAATCAAAAATCGTTAAACCTATCGTAACAAAATTCGGCAGACAGGTTGCCTTTACTATAAGGAATGCTTTGAAGAAAAATTTACGAAATCGGTTAAGGACCACGCCCACTTTTATATAAAAGATTTTTAAAAGGGTCGTGGACGAATAAAATACGTTATATCTTTGCAAAAAAGAGCTTTATATCAATGGTATTTCATTCCCCAAGTGAATTTATAACAATAAATAGGAAAAACTTCAAATTATGGTCGTGGCACCGCCCCTTTTATGACTTAGCAATTTTCTATGTTTCGGGAGCCATAACTCGAAGAAAAATTAGTTCAGAATAGAACCACTTTTGACCAGCTGGATTGATCAAATATCCCACCGTGCGACCTTCATCGAAATTTTCTTGCTAATTTTCTTAATTGTCGCCGTATAAATGTTGTGGCCATATCTAAAACCAAGTGAGAATACGAAACGAACTAAGTCCTTAAATGCAAAAAGCTTAATGTTCCTTGTCTGAGCTTCGAAAGAGATCTTGGAGCCACAATTGAGCCGGCAGGTTGTTGCCATGGTGCAGAAATGTCAGAAAATACTATACATATACACCCGTTGATTCCAAATTAATGGAAGGAATCTGGTTTGCTGTTTACTGCGTCTATCCAGAAATAATTAGATCCTACAAGCTGCCAGATTACTACTGCTTAAGCTGCAGTCGTGTCAATATATATATTGATAGTCAGGCAGCTATTAAGGCAATTATCTCACACAGTTGGTTGGTTGGTTGGTTGGAGTGGCGAGTCCCAATTGACGCAAATTAGCGCTCATGCGCCGTTTTGATACCACAAACTCGTGAGTTAACTAATGAAAGGGTATTGTAAGAAGACTAATACATATTTTAACGCGCCTCAGGGAAACCCGTGCCCCTATATCCATCCCGTGGAGTTTATAAATTTGAGAAGCTCTCCCGGTCGTACATCCTTGAGTTCTGGGAGGCTTTCGAAAAAGGGCTTTCCAAGAAACTTTATTCTGCTTCGACAGTGTGCTGGGCATTCGCACAGCAGATGCTCAACCATTTCCTCCGCCTCCGGACGCTTGCAGCTGCGACAGAAGGTATTGCGTTGCAGTCCCATCCGTGCCGCATGTACCCCATATTGTCCAATGCCCAGTGAGCACCGCATCTACTCTGGATATACCCCTTCTGTTCATCTTAGGGACAGCTGCAGATCGTTTTTCTTTATATAATGGCCACATGCTCTTGGAAACTCTACAGGTCCGCAGCCGATTCCACCTATTGTTGGCCTCACTCAACCAGTGCTGGGAGATGCGACCCTTGATGATTCCCATGAGTGCAAGGACCTCCTTCGCTCCTGAGACATCAAGAGCCGCTCCACGCCGTGCCAGCTCATCCGCCATCTCGTTACCCTGTAGGTTTTGATGTCCCGGCGCCCATAGCAGGGTAACGATCTGCCGGCTCGCCGGAATCATGGCGCTCTACCTACACTGCCCAACCAGGTTTGATGATATCGTCTCTGACCCGAGGGCCCCAAGATCCGCCTGGCTATAGGAGAAAATGGCCACCCTGTTACCGTTACCATTGATATGCATTAGCGCTTTACACGCCTCTTGGATAGCGAAAATCTCTGCTTGAAACACGCTTGCCGAGTCGGGAAGCCGGATACATAAGGAAGTGGGCGGAACAGTCGCAAATACTCTCGATCCCATTCCGCAAGCCATTTTAGAACCATCCGTGAAAACCGAGATGTCGAATCTCTGGGTGATCCCTCCATCTTTCCAATCTTTCCTAGTGTGGAGCAGTATTGTGAAGTTTGTGTCGAAGACTTTCCTTGGACATATGTAGAGCATTTTTGACAAGGTGCGGGAGTCGTTAATATAGAGCAGGATACGGCCGTGCCCGTATGTACGCTCCCTCCAAAGGCCCAACTCCCGAAGCCTTAGTACTTCATAATGGTGTGCAAAGAAGCATTGGAAAATTTTCGCTCAGCCGGACCATACATCTATACAGGTCAGAAAGTGATAGAACGTAACGAAAAGTCTGATGAGCTGGCAAAGGACGGTGCAACACTGGCTTAAACGACAATAGACGTCCAATGCATATGGGAGACATTAAAAGAAGACAGGAGCTGCATATAATCCATCAAGAGGAAAGGCGTGGACAAAAGCGTGGAGCTGAAAAATTTCTAAGATCATAGACTCATAAAGCGGCTCATATCTCTAAAGAGAGAATACTTAAGGCTCACGATGGCAATACTAACTGGATACTGCCTTCTGGCGTCACATGTTAGTAACAGCTGGTGTAGGAATTGCGAACTGCAGGAAGAAACTGTAGAGCACGTGGGCCGGCAGAGTTGCCAGATCTCGAAGCAGAAATTAAGCTGGTTCCTAAGAATTTATAGTATTTGCCAAGAGGACGGTGTATTCTATATGATTCTTCCGTTTGATCTTCAAACAGATTCTAGTAACACTATGGACACATACAAGAGATTTGACTACTGGGGTCAGACGAGTAAATCGTCTTTAAAAATTTAAACAATAGTCCTTTTGGAATTTAAAAAAATTGTGCAACAATAAATGAATAATACACATATACATATGTGTCTTGATTCAACTGCTAATTGACCACAATTGACTAACCAGCAGTGGATGAAAATCGAACGAATTTTGTATCGTTTCTTTAAGGTATGCGGCATATCAATGTCAAGGCAATTCAAAGTATTCTGTAATAATATTCCGTGTTATTATAACGAAAAATATTTGTTATAGGTTGAGAGCCAAACTGAGCCAAAGAAATTTTGTTGTGAGCCACTAAGAGCCTTGTGTGGACTTTCTTGAAGAACAGATTCAACCAAGGTCAAACTGAGCGCACGTTTACTGGCTCTGTGCGTGATATGCAATATGCGACCGATTGACAGTTTTATCAAGGGAACATCATAATTGGGTGTCCTTTAACTACGAAGGCTGGGGTTGTGGAGAGAATGTTAGCCATATTCTTCTCAATGTTGACAAATCACACATCAAAATAGAAAAATGGACTACGCCTGTCATATAAATTTTCGATGCACGCTAGAGGATTATCTACCCAGGATTCGGAAGATAGTGAAATAAGAGAAAATTCTCGACTATGCCCGTATTTATGCGGTAAGGGATTAAACAGATATTCCTAAAGCGGAATTATACATATAATCTATGCAGGTGACGTGCAAATTGTGGTTGTAGGGATGTCATTTTCATGGATATCCTTATAGCTCGTCGGGCTAGTTTTAATAATATCAACGTTGACTTATTATTGCAGAGAGTGGGTTATGAACCGTGTTAAAAGACATAGCGTTTTTATAAGTCGGGCGTCGGAACATTATAACATACATAAATTTGAAATGGAAGATGGGTTGCCTTAAAATGGATTGACTCATTAAGTAGATTATTGACATCGAGAGTCGTACCTCAACATTGCTTAAATGTGGCTAAAACTAGGTGGTAGCGACTGTACCCTGCAGAGTTCCTAGAAGTAAGGACCCTTCGTATAAAGAAGGGATACATTTGCCATTTACAAGTTGATGAGCGATGATAAATCCTATTATTGCCCATTGCTCGATATCAGTCCATGACGTTGTGATGCTATAATACATATAAACTAGATAGAACAATGACTAGATTTGACCCTTCCCACCCTGAGGATGGGTCTAAGGTATCTAAAAATCCTCGGAAGAGGAGGAAACAACAGCAAGTGTGGATATTATTTTTTATACACGGCAAATCTTGATCTTAATTTTACCTATCTAGTCTTTTAGTTCTAATGGGATTCGTTACGTGTTTAGCAATAAAACCCCAGTCACATACTTAAACTAAACTATTTTAGGCTATTCATCGCCTACCGCTTATACTATCAAAAAAGAACTAGAATCTAGAACTAAAATCTCCCTTTGTTGGCTTGGCAAAATATATACCCGAGTTTTGCAAAGCCATGGACTGTTTTGAATTGGGTTGATCTCGATGGTTACAGATATGACGCCTTCACCTCTTGCTGTCAATATCCTGTTTTCCTTCATGTTAGGAGGTGCTGTTAGCTCCAAGCACAATTGAGAGAATAATAATTATGTATTCGTAAAAAGAGACTGGTATTAGGACTTATTAAATGCATATCTCGCAAAGGATTGTCAACATCACTACACCTTCCCTAAACCTTCCGGGGAGTTTTGCCGTTAATATATCTACAACAACAACAAAGAACCGGACATAATTTCGCTGTTACTGCTGCTGCACCTAATAGATGGCTTGCTGATCCTGTATCCATTTAAGATTTACCGTATCCGACTTTATCTCGTTGATTCTTATGCTTTTAAGGCGGCATGGATGTCGACATAGATCGTTACATTGGTTTCTGAGACCGTACTCTTTTAGAGCGGTTTGTACGACATTAGTTTCAGCTTAGCTTCAGAGTAGGTCGTGATTGTACGAAAGTTTTATGACTATATGTCGGTGAAAATGGGTCTGGGTTCAGTATGCAAGTGTTCCTATGTCTTCTTAGGGAGTCTGGTTATACATATATTTCTTGCCAAAATATTCTATCGGTGTTCACTGTCTGTCTGTCCTGTTAGCAGAGTTCTATGTCTGTTCAATAAGTTGTTAAGTGTACAACTTTTAAATTTACTACTGGGTATATAACGCTGCACCGTGGTGTGATGGTAGAGTGCTCCGCCTACCACACCGTGCGGGGTGCGAACCCAGGCAAGCACATCAAATAGGAGAAATAAGATTTTTAATTAGAGACAATTTTTCTACGCGGGTTGGCCCCTCGGCAGTGTTTGGCAAGCGCTCCGGGTGCATTTCTGCCATGAAAAGCTCTCAGTGAGAAAACTCAATCTGCCTTGCAGGTGCCGTTCGGAGGTCGGCATAGAAACAGTGTAGAGTCCCGTCCGGCCAATGTGTAGGAAAATCAAGAGGAGTAATCGACGCAAATTGAAGAGACGCTCGGCCTTAGTATCTCTTCGGAGGTTATCGCGCCTTACATTCATTTATGTGTTTTTATTTAAATATAACGCGTGGTTTCGGGCCTATTGCCCATATAAAAATGAGATATTTCCAATAAAGAGTGCAAAAATTAACCAAATATTTCATTTAGATTTGAAAAGGCAGACAAACTGCCTTAAATTACGACTACCATAATTACTTAAGAAGCGCCAGCACCACACTTCGCATGCGCAATCTGTTAGTGGGCAGCAAAGCAGTTTCGCCTTATACAGTGCTAGGCATTGAATAGCGCTTGACGTATGTGAATGTATTGAATTACATCAACGAGCTTTCAACTGCATATTTTGTAATAACTTAAGCGTTAAATGATGAGCTAGAATTTGGAATTGTTAACATTTATACGTTCACTAATAAAGTTATATTGGACACCGAATGGTTTAAAAGCATAATTTAGAGTGGATGATAAACTGCACACGGTGTGATTGGGAGATTACTTGAATATTTCTCAATCAATTTCTCAATCATAATTGAATCGAGCTAACCTAACACCGGAGTAGCCTTTAAACGAAAGCCGTAGCGGGTAACTATGAGGGGATTTGATTGCTATCCAATTTAAGTGAAAGAATTTAACATTTACACGAACCGCCAAGTGGCTATTCAAGCGCTTAGCTCAACGGTGCAACGATTGAACATAGTATGGCAATGGTTTTTCTCGATCTTCTGGACATAAATATTATCTCAGATGATGGTGAACAACAGAAGCATTGCTTATATCGCAGTTCTGTTGAACGCGTCGAAATATATTCCACACAATTAGTGGTTAAAAACATATTGTATAAAGTGTATATAAAGTGAATAACAACAAAAAGGCAAAAAGCCAAAGAAAAATTTCAGAGCGTGTAGCTGGATATTCAAATAGCTGAGTGGATGGAGGCATCCACCTTAACGGGAACGTGTCATTATTCTGTATTACAAAATTCTTGGTGACAAAATTCTGCTTGAACAAAATTCTGCTTTTTTAAAATTCAGCTTTTTAAAATTCTGCTTTCTAAAATTCTGCTTTTTCAAAATTCTGCATGTTTAATTGTGGAAGTCAAAATTCCGGAATCACGGCATGACGTAGCCGGTGTTGGATCGGTTAAGTGCTATTTTTTTAAAGTGCGGCCGAAGGCCACCTATGCAGAAAGGTGTTCTACGCAGAATTACTGTGCATGGCGAACTTTTTCAAAATAATTACATGACCTCTTTAACATTGTTAACAATATATTTTAATACAGAATTTTAGAAAGCAGAATTTTAAAAAGCAGAATTTTGTTTTCAGATTATCATCAGATTATATCAGACATATCATTACTGGAGTCGAATGTTGACATAATTTACTTTCATACTGTAAAGATATAAAATTTTTTGTTAAAATTCGACTTAAAAAAATTTTTTTTTAAAAGTGGGCGTGTTCGTCATCCGATTTCGCTAATTTTTATTTAGCACACATATAGTAATAGGAGTAACGTGCCTCCATAATTTCATCATGATATCTTCAACGACTGCCAAATTACGGCTTGCAAAACTTTTAAATTACCTTCTTTAAAAGTGGGCAGTGCCATGCCTGTTGTCCAACATTTTTCTAGTTTTCTATTTTGCGTCATAAGGTCAACGCACCTACCAAGTTTCATAGCTTTATCCGTCTTTGGTAATGAATTATGGCACTTTTGGGTTTTTCGAAATTTTCGATATCGAAAAAGTGAGCGTGGTTGTAGTCCGATTTCGTTCATTTTAAATAGCGATCTGAGATGAGCGCCCAGGAACCTACATACCAAATTTCATCAAGATACCTCAAATTTACTCAAGTTATCGTGTTTACAGGCGGACGGACGGACATGGCTAAATGAATTTCTTTTTCACCCAGATCATTTTGATATATAGAAGTCCATATCTATCTCGATTAGTTAATGCCGTTACGGATTACCGTTATGCGAACAAAGTTAATATACTCTGTGAGCTCTGCTCAGCTGAGTATAAAAACAATAATGCTTGCTTAGGACAACTGTTCACTAAAAGTTGAGCTACAAGTTTCAGTAATTCATAAAGCCTGCCTAAAGTTTTGCCACCGGCATCTATGAATCAACCCAGCAGATAATATCATATCGAAATGCTAAAGAGCTTGTCACGCAGATCAAAAAGATAAAAATCAGCGAAACGTCGGGTGTAATAGTGAAAAAAAATGTTTAACAATGTTAAAATTAGATTTCCGTTTTAATTATGAAATTTCCCTTTAAAAGACGCAAGAGACTTCCGGGTACGGATATTACAAATTATAAATCTCACATTACCTCTCCCCTCTTCAATATATATTCTCAAAAGACAGAAGAAGATATTTTCTTTAAGGGTTACATTCGAATTAGAGGGAGCGTTTAACAACGTGTATCCACTCGAAGTTAATGAGTCGCTCCTATAAATGCGACTGAGTCAGTGACTGGTTGACTTTTTAAGCAAGTTCAACAATTTAATGTGGAAGACGCAAGCTTAATAAAAGAGGCGTGAGAGGCTTCTGCACGAAGGTAAAACACAACAGTGAACAATTTATAGTGGCTAGCACTCGAAGGTAGCACTAATATGAGCGGTATAAGCGAATTGCAGCTGGAAGCCGCAGTGCTTAAAACGGGTGCACTTCCATACACACCTACAAAAGCTTTGAAGGTTATGCTCAACCCTCTCCCGATACTCTAAATGGCAAGTTGGAGTTCAGTGCAGTCCTGCTCTGGAGCACCTCAGGAATACTTAATTCAAGGTAAACAAACCATTGCTGGCAGTAACTTAATGAGCTTTCTTCGCTGAGCACCACAGTAGAGGTGTGTACTTCTAGTGGTGTTCCAGGAAAAGGCATTTAGGATGTCCGAGCTTGGAGAGCTTTCAATCGAAACGAGGTTATTCAGTTAATCTTACCCTGCTATATGCAAGTATTAGCATGTTTCTGACTTCGCTGAAAAAGCGAATGCAATACGGGGAACTGGTGTTTGCATGTATAGCCAGTATCCCCGTCAATTGGAACCCCATTAATAAAAGTAGAAGAAGGTGACTAATTAAATAATTGCAATCGTCGAGTGATTACGATGCTAATAGGGCTCTGTCTAATGGCAGTAAATGGTGTACGCATGGGAGCTTCAACTAATGTCTTCTTTTGGTGTAGGATGAGGAGGATGTTTAACTAATTCGTTTTGATTTGTTGAGTTTCCGACTCTGTGGAAAGTATGATGGAACGTTTCCCGCCACTCTCTGTGAAATTTGAGTTGGAACAAAATTTTCGGCGGTATGCCATATTCAGTATGATCCGCAAGCGGTTTGTTGGACAACAATTTAACAAGGCCCCTCTTTAACCAAGCAAATATTGATTGTTTCTACAAGGTGTTCATCAACTTTTTTTTCTTTTACATTCTTTGAAGCAACGTATTTGTTTTAACCTAATCTCACCTCTCCCTCCACTCACACAAGAAAAACGCAGATTACTAGAAAATTTGTATCTCAATATATAAAAATCTTATTCTGTGGATGTGTGTGTGTTTCCTATGGAAACGTATTTTCGACACTTCAATCATCACCAAGTTTTGGCTATAGGTTCCTTGGATCAAGACGAAGGTTTTTCATATTTCAGAACTAAGAATTTTAAATTAAAATTTTTTTTTCAATTTCACGTGCGCCACTGGGTGGTGCGACAAATTTTGTATGTCAGCAAAAGTTACTCATTCGCCATGTACGTACTTAAGTGCAGAACTATTGTTTGGTCATAGCATTGAATTCACAAAAAGTTAAAGCGATTGCATTGAGTAATTTAAAAGTTTTTATTAAATTTAAGCATTCCATTGTAAAAATGGCTGTCTATATGAGATGATATAACAAAATATGTGCAGCTAAAATATTTTGATTAAGTTATAAGATTTTGAGTATGAATTGTGTGTGACAAAATAAAATTTGAAAAATAAAGCAAAGAATTATAAATTAGGGGAATGAGGGATCTAAGAAAAAAGAAGAGAGAGAGTATAAAAAAAGAAGAGGGAGAGATAAGTAAATTATAAAGGGTAAGAATGAGAAAAATTGGCATATACATTTTGAAAAAGATCAATAAAATCTTACATGTTGATTGCTTGACTTTGAGTAACGGGAAGGAATGCGTTAAAGTACACCTTCTTATTTAGATTAGTATCTGCCCAACCCGAGCAACGCCGGGTACCCTGCTAGTAAGTTATATAAGCGATTGAAAATGGTATGCAAAAAAACTATTTTCTCATGGTATTTATGTGAAGCTTTGATCAATTTTTATGCACCAATTAAACATAATGAAGATCTATGGCGTTGCAATAAGACAATCAAGCAAAATGATGTTGAATGATAAGTAATTAAAATCAAAAAGATACACATACATGGAAAAGTGTAAAAAACCAATCGTTTAGTAATGCTTGAAAAGTTTAGTCTAACAGTAACATGACGATATCAAAGAGTTCTGCGAGGGTTATTGTTTGTGTGTAAGGTAGTAGGTCAACTTATATTTTATGAGACATACTTTTTGTGTTTTAAAAACGAAAACAATCAACAAGTAATTATCTGCAAACGAAAACAAACACAAAAAAAAATATCATAACCGCATCTGTGATAATATTTACGTAAATTTTATAGGCCAATTGTATTTGTCAGTATTTTATTATTTTACATATGCACTGAGACCATCATCGTCATAACTAATAGGCGCTTAACCACCTAAGCGATTTTGTCCGTTGCATAGCAATTCATGCCTGTTTTCTCTGTTTCCCGAAAACTGACATCGATTGCTAGCACCAAGGGAGATTATTCTTCCTTCAGCTGGACCTAACAACTCAATGGAGGCTTTCCTTCAATCTACTACCAAGCGTGGGTAGCGACAGGAATAAATTCTGAGCGTGAGATGTTCGCTCATTCTAAAAACATGATCCATTCATTCGACATACCCCGTTTGCACCATGTTCAGGATGATTCATTTACTTTAGGATACTTCATGATACCGAGCCATAAATCGGAACTGGTAATTTTTAAATATAAAGCACTTCTCCGTTTGATTTCTAAGCTGACATTGTCTTTCTGTTCAGATTGACGTAGTTACCATTGCTTTGGAATATTAAAATCTTCCCAACATTCCATTATATACTGGTCTAAATATCGATTCGAACTCATCAATCAAAATGAAATAGTGGGTAGGTCATATTGGGAGGGTAGGTCATTATTAGAAAGTATCCATTTGAGAAAAATTCATAGGAGATTTTTCTGAGATGTGGCCTTAAGGCGCTAGGGTTTTTATCCCACCCCTGAGGGAAGATTTCTTGCTCCTGAATATTGGATAGGCAACTTTGTACGCTACTTGAGACCTTTACTTAAAAACCCGGTTCGTCTAAATTTCCTGTTGGTTGGATGGGAGTTATTTCTGCAGAGCATTTCAATAACTATCATGTCGAATTGACTTCAAGATATCAAGGATCTTTTCTCACCCTGAAAAGTTCAGAGAACTTGGAAAGATAAAGGTGAGAGTATTGCCCTTGTTGCTTTTACGAAGTTATGTGATATATGAAGCTTCACATTGTCCGAAGAATCCCATCAGAAGCCATCATCAGTTGAAGACAGGAGCTAGTGTTTGGTTCTCCATGAGATGCTTGATTACCACCTCTGATAATGCCTTCATCGACTCCATCCGTCAGAACTTGCCTTCTAGTATTGCTCATAGCGTCGAAAAGGGAAACTGGTGATGATCTCGAATCATCTCAATAAAAGTGTGCTTTGTCTATGTTTGTCCACTGTGAATGTCTGTTCGTTGTAGCAGTAGTTTTTGTGGCTGCAATACAAGCCTGTTTGCGTACTTCACCCTACCCTCGGCATTGCCCTCATGGCTCTGTCCACTTTTGAAATTTTAGACGATATGATCTAGAATACAAATAGCCCCGAAGTACCTTGCCATTGTGACTGATGTGCTTCGTGTAGTGCTGGTTGTTGCTTGGATGGATGTTCCTAGAACACTCTCCTTATGCACATCAACATTTTTTTTACGTAGTATTGATATGTTGGTGTCAGGACCTAAACTGGTTAAGGTTGGTCCGTCCGGTCATGGGAAAGACCGTTTTGTGGGGTCACAGGATTCCAATAAAAACTTAATCCTTTTCCCCGCAACAAGGCGACCAATAGAAGAAGAAAATGGTGGAATAAGCGAGTAAAATACTCGTTTCAAGAGATGGTTATATTGATTAGCATTGTATTATTAAAGCACCGAATACATCAATGTTTGAAGCATTGGAAATGGCAATTTAAACTTTATGAAACCCATGTAGGCATAGCGTTAGGCTTAGTTGTGAAGATAATCACGAGAGTAGAATGATTATGTGAAAAATATCGATCCTTAATGGGAGAGGTTTCCCTTTTTGAGTGCCAGCAGCTACCACATGT